>CAJDSM010066094.1:892-14996 GCA_903981925.1 Ostrea lurida | reverse complement strand
GCTAAACCTTTCATCATAAATTGATCACAAATGTTCCATGTGAACATTCTAAGAGAAAGGTTGACTGTGTGAACCCTTGTATATTCAGTAGAATGTTTACTTCTGGGCAAAGCAGATTGGTGTGATAAAACATGCTTAGAACAGAGCTAAGTGGCGATTTTCTTCTGCTTGTACGTAATTTTTCCACGATGGACTCCGTTGTGGGCCTGACGGTTTTGCTCTCTGTGAGTGTGTAATTACCTATTTATCAGATGGTCCGATTGTGCGGTTACTGCAGAGTTTGATACTCTTGCTGTTAAATTATTAAGTTCTTATTTAGATGAACCGTCTTGTGCGGAACATGATGAGTTTCGGCGCTACCCTTTGCGGGCAGTGTGATCATTGTGACTTTCTTTTCCTCAGTTATGGACCTTAGAATGTGTGGCACCTGATAGAGTTTTATATTAAGTCCTCTGTCGGAGTTGATGGGTCAGTAGATTGTAAACCGAGCAGAGGCGTTGAAGGAAGGTTTCGAGGACTTTTTTGTACATCCTGTGGATGAGAAAAAATATGGGCAAGTGTAGTTGAGTCATGGTCATTGAATTCAATGGTAAGTTTTTTTGTAGTTTTTGTTCATAGAAGTTTTGTTTGGCCTCATATGACGAATTTGACATAGGTGACAGATCATCTTATGCTAGTTTGTATACTTTAGTTATGTAAAGACTTTTTTCTATTGAGATCTTAGTGGATTGAACTGTGACTTTTGTACAACATCATACAGAGGATGTGATATAGTTTGTGATATTTGCTACTCAGATCTCACTCCTAGAGTGTAGTGGAATTCTCTGAATTGAATTTGGATTGGAATATTTAATTAGCCAAAATAGAATAATTAGATTTGGCTAGAGTGAAAGTTTACCACTTTGCCTATCTCTAAATACCAGTTCTGTCTAATTAATAATAAGTAATGTTTAGTGAAGTGCCAAAATATTAAGTCTGAGTTTCATGATTCTAATTGAGTGGTTTTAGGGGTAGTCGGATGGGAGGAGTGGCTGATGGTGATGGGGATGAAACTGATATTGAACTCCATCCTATTTCCTAGGGGGATATATTAGAGGGCTGTTGTTCTTCCCATTGTAAAATATGCTCTAGTCTGATGATTCTTGACATTTCTAATTTTGAAATGGCAGTATATCGATTTCTCGTGTTTGGCATGATATTCCATATACCCAATTCGTTGTGAGTTTGGGTGATATATAGATCAGATATTGTTTTAAGCAAGAGAAGGCCAACATGGATAATACTACGGTGCCCACGATTGTCATTGGGGGTATTTTTAAGAGTTAAGTGATAGTGTCTTTTTAAATGTAGTTATTTTGCATCTAATTGGTTGAAAACAATATGTTCTGTACCTGCTACATGTTGTATCTTTTGAAAAAGTCGGTGACATTTTAGGCATGTTCTGAACTTCGAACAATTCCTAGGTGATGGATTATTACAGGATGTATGTTCCCTATGTTTATGGTGGGATTGGTTTACAAGTTGTTATGATCTGGAAGCTTCGGTTCGTGTGTTATGATCGCTACACGTTTAAGTCTGGTTACTATAAGTTGACTCACCTTTATTTTTAACTTTTTTTGATTTTGTGATTCAGAAGGGAATATAAGAAACCTAGAAGAGTGTATTACTTTGTCGATATAGAGTGTTGACTTGAAACCATAGTGTATGATTGTGAGTTGTACTGCTTCGGTTGTAATATGTAAACCGTTTCCTTAAGTGACACTTGATTCGACTATTGATGTGTATTAGCGAGTTATCGGAGTCTTAGTTACGTTTCACTAGTGTAGTTCATTAGGTGTAACAGGGAATTTGCTTGTATTCATTAAAACAGTGACTATTAGAGTTTTTAATAGATTTGATGATATGTGTGCGTTATTTGTGTTTAGGATCTGTATGATTAGTTACCCTAGTTCTTTATATATTTTTAAGTGAAACCTCCACTGTGTTTACTTTGTATATTGTGATATGGAATTTACGGATGAAGCATTAGAGATATGGTATATTTTTCTCAATCGTCGTGATAATGATAGGTAGTATAATATATGTTGTGTTTCTGGCGCAGCTTTTGAGTTATAGATTGACAGCAAGCCTACTTAGGAAATGATATTTCAAGGAACCAGACGGTAGAGAACGCGTTGAAGACTTGGTTATCAATAAACAATATGTTTTCGAGTAGTCATTACTGGGTCGGTCGTTAGCGTTGATCAATATATATGTGATTTATTATAGGTACAGGTAGAGATTCATTCTTAGATGTGCATTGGTTATCTAATGGTTTTCAAGTTGGAATGCTATGAATTTAAGAAATATACCTTGGTGCAATTAAATACCTGTCAGGTTGTGATTTTTGATGAAGGCTTATATACTCGTAACAAAAATTTTGAAATGGCCATTTGTTTTGAGTGGGCATTAGCCTTGAATTGTCCAAATGATCTGTGATAAATTTGTCTATGGTTCTCCAATGCTTACTGTGTTTTTCTATTGTATGGTATGATTCGGATATTTCTCAATGAGGTTTGAGGGGAGTGCTGGAGAAACTTAGGCTAGAGATGAGCGATAGGAACGTGATGATCTAACATGATAGACGTTGGTAGTTTATTTGGGCATATGTTGGATATGTATTCATATGACTAGATTTGTAGCTTCATGAACATCTTAGTGGGTCGAAAATAGATGAAGATTTAGCTGATGCAGTGATGCTTTGTGTATAAGCTGATATGCATGTTCGATTTTCGATAGAAATTCACTTTGAATCTGTGGTTTTCAGTGTATAGTAGATAGTATATTGGTTTGGTTTATTGTGTTTAATGTAGATAGAATTTTTAATAGGACTCATGGTCAGAGATCTATGACTGAGCGCATATATTTTAGATACTGTAATTTGTCTGGTGATCTTAGTCAGGGATGGCGCAGAAACTGGCGATGTAGCGTGAAAGCTAAGTAATCAAGGTGAGACTTTTTTGTGTAGCAACGACTAGGGCTTACCGGTGATTCTTCTTCTTAGTACTAGGATAAGGGATTGGTTGTAGTTCTCTTAGATTATCATTATATTTTGAGCTAAGATGTGCGATTATATCTAGCAGCTATCTGTATACTGCTTCGACTGACCGTTACAAAATTACTTTCTGGCGCATCCATTATTGAGTTTCTTCGTTACTTCGAATGGATTGCCACAGTCATACGCCATGTATCTCTTATTGATGGGTCTTATAAGGTTGCTATACGCACATTAGAGGATCTTTATATCTTTCAGTATGATTTCAGGGTGTGGATACATGCATGGGTAATTATCTGATTTTGCTGTAATACATAGCGAGGCATCCGAATATGTAGATCGTTAATGGTTTTTAGGTAAGGGAGATATTGGATTGGAGATTGGACTAGGTCCTTGGGTAGAGGACCTGGAACTATTTATTTTTTCATTTATTTTATATTCAAAATACAATGTATGAGACTCTTAATTATTGTTCCTGTATAAGTGAGATGCTCTTAGTAATCTGCAGTAGTATCTGGTGCAAAGGCTCAATATGTGGTATCTAAGACTTGTATTCTACTATGAGATAAGGCAGATAGGTTTGATAGTTTTGATTATTAGGCTTGTATATACTTAATTATAGGAAAGATATTTATCTGACTTTTCTTTATCAAGAATAGAGTGGCGAGATTAAGTGAGAGCTTCTCAATGTTATCTGTTCGTTGTGTGAAGGTTGTTTTACATAAGTACTCACATGACTGGTTTTTAGTGAGCTTCTCGATGTAGAGGCATGCTTTTTTAGGATGCGGGTACGGATGTGATTGTTGCTTCAGTGTTTGGATATGCAGTTCAATGCTTATTTCATTATGTGTGCTCCAGGTTGTTGTGTGTGGCCTTGCCGAATGGAATACCTGAGTCGAACTGGAGTAAAATGAGTAAATAAGTAACTGGTAAGTTGAGTTGAAGAATGCACACTCATTGAAAAATGGAGGGCGATTCGATATCTTAGCATGGTTTTCAAAGGAATCTGCTCGATTAGATATAACATGATTATTTATTCAATTGCGGATTGGCGGGTTTTGAGATAATTTCGAATGGTTTGTAAATTAATCTTTTGACCTATTTTTTTTTCTTGTGATGGTTTGATTGATATATTGGGTTTTACTTTTCATCTCATCAAATCTTGTTTTTGTTTTAGATGGGGATGCGCCCGTTTGACCATAACTTATATATTGTTCCTTTAAATTGTTGGTTGTTTTTGTAATAACTTTCATAATGCAAGTCGTGATCAGTTTTAACTGTGGTTGTTTCTAGTGGTCAGCAGATTTTTGCACGATCATTGTAGATGTATTCGAGTATTACAAGTTGAGAATTACCGCAATACATCAATATCGTATTTGTTTGACATGTACGGGCCATAGAGCGCGTATCTGTGCTTGTACTATATTAATAGGAGATTGTGTTGTAGAGAAATACAGGGTAGTCTTTAAGGAGCGACGTTATGACGTATGTGACACTGGATGCTAACTACCTTGTCAAGTGTGTCGTCTGATAGATGAATCAATGTATAAATCTTGTGATGAAATCCACGTAGTCAATTAAGTGGAAGTGACAGGCCCTAATATTAATATAAAGAGAGGTCAATGACAAACAAATTAGAGGGTACTGATAGGTTTAGTTAGATGATAAGAAGATTGTGATGTGGTAGGTTTCTTGCATAAGCAATGACTCTATAATTATAAGCTTTTTGCTCGAAAGATTTGATGATGCACGATAGTGAGTGATCGAATTGTTAAACTTATAACTAGAAATGAAATATATCTTGATAACTTGTCATCTGACTGTTTCATTCAAAGAACTATCGTGATTCTCATGTGGTCATAATATTTGACCCATATTCTTAATATTTCTGTTATTAGTGTGAGAGTTTTAGTTATGAAATTTCAAAAGTACCAAATATAGTTTTCGGTTGTTTTATATAGCTTTTATTGGTAACCTCGACATTGAATTGTCCATGCCGTTTCATAATTAAAGGATGTGCTACATATTGTTATTGCTTGCTTATTTGTACTCAGACAGTCATTCGTGATTACACTCATTGTGTTGCTGAGTGGGTGGAGGCTCAGGATGATTGATGGTTCCGAATAATAGTGGTTGGTATTCAAGATTACGTATTTACGAGATAAGATCTTTCAATCACTGATAATGGGATTCCGTTGCTTGGTTACGCATATTGTGGTCGATTCAACTAATTGGTGGTTTAAGATTAAATTGATGTTGAGTATAACTAGCATTAGTCTACTGTTTGCATTATTTTTATTGTATTCTAGATTTATTATATAATTATGATGTGTACTACTCGTGGTCATTTTTCATTCGTGGGGGCCATGATTGTGGGTTAACACAAATTTGGCTGTCGTTCGTAACCGGGGAACTAATTCTATATATGTGTCGTGTACGAAGGGTACACTGATATAATGAGGAGTTAAGGTTACAAGATATTAATTATTTTAATGTTCCAACAGTTACTTATTAAATGTGAGATTAATTGTTTTGTGTGGGGTATACTTTTGTGAGATACGCATGTGATAATTAATAGCATCGATCTAGCACATAGTCCTGGATGATAGTAGGAAGGATTGAATTCCACGTATAGTTTAACTGTAGGGGATGATATTGTTAGCTATTAATTATAAAATATAGCTTGATGATTGAGAGAATTAAATTAATCGAGGGCAATTACTCACTGTATGTTATATCATCGACTCTATTGCTGAAATGAGCAAGATCTGGGGAGATGTGTAAGAGTTCCTATATCAGAGTTATGGTTTACAGCATGTTCAAGACGAACCTTCTGCTTCAGATTAGGGTATTCAAGATTTGCTCAATGAAGAGATATTCTTGCAAATCGGATTGAGTTATCAGAATGATATGATATCTGTCAATATTACTTTGAGTACCTTGAATAGCCATCTGACATAGGTGTTATATAGATGTTGATTTGTTTAATTATTTGGTCTGATTGTTTTCCTTAACCGGAATTTCGGATTTCGAAGGGGTGGGTCGATATCGAGCTATTCTATTCGTGGTGCTGAGTTGGGCTTTGTTTAGTTAGAATCTATATTTAGTTATGTTTTAAATTGGCCCATGAATGTATAATGATTGGTCAAGCTGGGCTTGGGGGGCTTGTTCGCCTATATTTAGTGCCTTTGGGATACTCGATGTGTGTTTCTTATGTACTGCTCCCTTGTATAGAGTGAGTATATTTCTCTTAATACCTAGTGTAGATTTTTTACCAGATCTCCGAAAATCTGAAATTTATAAGTAAATATGTACTGTATGGATTTTCTTCTTAATGTTAATAGTTGTTAATTAATTTTTTTAACTTGAATCAGATCTCATGTGACTGAGATTGGGAGTCCGTTAGACACTCACATTATGGTCAAAAGGAGTCATTTACATTTGTTCATGATTAACTTGATTGATAGTGGCAATAGGGAGTAGTATTTTTGTCGGATCTTAGCATCTTCTATATATTATATAAGATGCGACTCATGATGTGTTTATCCTTATGCACCTAAAGTGTTTTTTCACTTTCTATCTTACTACTGGCTAAATTATGTACAAGCCCACAAAATCTATTGACGTTCTCAATTGCTCTGTACTTTAGTACCTGTTGTGAATAGGTTTGGATCTATTCCTTTGACCTATATAATCTTGTTTGACATTTGTGTTTCGATTATGTATGTTAGATTGGCGATAGGAGGTTGAGAGGTTCATGGATATCAATATGTTCACTGATGTTTGTGTTCTCGTTCTATGGAATGGGGCTTTATTTTACTGCATCTTCGCAGCTCCAAGTGATCTCGTATATTTGTCTAGCATTCTGGATTTCTAGATGCTTATCGTTTGCTTTTTGGTGTGGATATTTAGTCGAGCACGTGAATTTGCGATCTTTTTTTTTGACCGCACGTATGGAGTGGTAATACTTGTGTACTTTAATATGACGTAAAAGCTCTTGAGATTATAAGAGCCAGAATTTTCAATATTCTTTCCCCTTTTTTCTATGTCCATTGCCCCTTTTTTTTTTTAAATGCCGCTCTTCAATGAGTGGACTAAAATCTCTCTCAACAACAATCTGGTGTGTAAGGAGAGATGGGAGATTGATTTTGTTTTATGTCATTTTCTTTTGGAAGGTGCGGTGACTATTAATAAATTGAAATAAATAAGGGGCGGGTGCGGATCATAGAAAAAGGGGGAAAGAGAATTATTTTAATGATTTGTTTTTTTAGGATCAAACTCTGGTGATTGGAGTTATGATTGCGCGTGTGCAAAGGAGGGACGTTCTATTTGTTGCCGCCCTTTGTTTAACACTCAGAGAAAAATCTCATAGCCTTTATGCATCGATTTGACATTGTGTGTATTGACAAATATATATTGGTCACACCTATTGTTTTGAGAGAATTCTTCTAGTGGAGCTTGATGTGACTGTCTTCGGCATTCTCTAGCGCTTATCTGTGATAAGTAGCAAAGGAAACTGGCAATTAAAATAGTGTGGGTAAGTATTTTGGGGGATGGTCCACTAATTATGAAGTGTACTGCTGGAGGTGAGAAAGCTTATTGTGTGTGTGTGGTCAGGGGGGGGGAGGGGCTCTTATCAGATAATACTCGATTTTAGAGATTGCTTCAATAGAGGGGTTAGATATGTAGAAAGACGCTTAAGCGATATGAGTGGTGTGGTTCGAGAAGGATTGCGATCATGCTTATACTGTGGATAGATTTGATTTATGCTGAGGGAGAATATTCTTTTTTTCTCAATAGCATAGCTCTCGCCAGCTTGTAGATTTGTATCACATTCTACTCTTATTTCTGTAGAGATAAATAGCCTATTTAGATGGTCGGTAGGTGCTCCATTCAATATTATATTCATCCTTTGTAGATATGGTGCAGTGAGTTTCTTACAATAAGACTTTATACTATTTAACTCAATTTGCAGCATGTATATCTATTAAATCATTTGAGACGCCTCTCCTCACTTGCATGTTGGAATTTCTCGGGACATATTCATATTTCGTATGGACTATACACTCTCATGGAGATCTTGAATAGTTTGTGTTTTTCGGAACAGTTGGTGGTGATTTATTCTTATAGTGGAGGAGATATATATAGGTTCTAAGGGAGGTCGTCTGGACAAGGAAAGTGAGTCAGAAGTAATTCGATTTTGGTGTAGGCTTGAGAGGGCCACATGTTAAGCGCATCAGGGCCCAAGCTTAGCTAGATGTCTTTTCTTTGGCTTGGGGTAAAGGACAAAATCCAAAGTTAATTAAAGATATGTCCTTCCAGGTAAATTGGAGTGATTGGACAAAAGTTTTTATTTTGTGGTGCGATAAAAAAACATACTCACATGTGTAGAGTCTTTGATATCTTTGGATATCTAATTTACATAAATGCTTGAAAGAGATCTCATTATGGTAGCTAGGGACTTATTCATAGCGTGGGTTAATCTGAACATAAACTTATAACATTATCGAATCAACAAATGATATGTGGTTTGGTCATTTAAAAGTATATGGATGAATTATGTGTGGAACGGTATATATTATGAATGGCTACTATGTGAATAGACCTAACTAGTGTAGAGGTTTGTTCTCGTTTTTTTGAACATCTTGCCTTTAACCCATGATAATCTGATTTCAATCTGTAGAATTCCCCATCTATATGTCATTAGAGACTCATGAGTACTGAAACGATTCTATCCAAAGAGGGGAACCTTTTTTCTTGCCATCACTGTTTTATATAAATTTTGATGCTTCTGGATCGATGGATGGGGCAAAATATCTTATTGAAGTAAATCGAAATGAAAATAATTACCTATCCAATTGTTTCATATAAGGCTGTTTAGTGGGCTCAAACTCTATGATCTTGATGTATCTTGTAAAAACGATGATGTTTCGTCACCCCACGTGACGGTGTGAGTCTCAAATAGTTTTCTCGATAGATATTCCGTGTGAATGGATAATTAGTCGCTTCTGGTTTATCCATTTTGGCATAATTTTCTGATTGCTATAATAAGTACTCGGTTTATACATAATTTTTCGCATATTTTTATATACTCTACTTTTATGTAGGCTTGATTATTGTTGCACACGTTCTAGTGCATTGTATATTTTATTACATGTCTATACGTGCTGTAGCAATGACAGTCAGCAAGATATCTACCTGACTCTGTTTTAAATGTCTCAATATACGCAACAGAGCATGGCGATAAAGTTATTATGGGATTTGAGTCATGTGCACTTTTAATTGTGGTCGTGAACCTAGTTGCGGAGGGGGTATAGTAATTTGGCCGTGTAAGATTTGGGACGGCTGTTCCGTGTGATGTGACCTTAAAAACCATTGGGTAAACAAGTTGCAAGCAAGGAGCATAGTTTCAAGCGTGATTAGTTAATAAACTCATTACTAACTAGAACTAGTGTGAGGAAATAGGGATAACATAGTGTTAGCAATGTTATATGCTCATCGTTACAATAGATTTCTAATTGAGTATCATCAACTACTCTCCACTATAAAATGGTTTGAAGGTCGTGTCCTGCCATAGCGAGATGCAGGACTGGAGGCGTTTCTATTGATTTTTCAGGTCACTCGATAATATATATGTTAAGGATCGATAATTTTTAGAATCTCCTGTTTAATTGGCTCTCTGAACACAGAGTAAAATTTTGTTGAATATGTCGAGTTTCACGTATTATGATAGGGTTATGTCTGTTTTGTCAAGTGTCTTCTCTTGCTCCAATTTTTTTAACGGATATAATTAGCTCTTGAGACAATGTGTGTGTAAGATCAACTGTGCAATTTTGCATCGCAGTCATCCACAATTTTTAAGCAAAAATCCTTTTTTATTTTGTAAAACGGAAATATGAGAAATTTCTCAAAATGTCGTAAGTGTGTTTAATTAGATATGAGTGTAAGAAACACAGTGAAAATTTGGCGTTTTGAATATGTCATTCTGAAATTTCATAATGTGCATATTGTTTAGAAAGATATTTGTGTCTAGCTTTTCATTTTACCTATTCTCCCAGTGAGATCGCTTAAGTTAAAGAATGGGATGGAAATTTGGAAACATCAGTTTATTTGATCGATCTACAGAGGTATTAATGCTAATTGGTGAAGTATTTTACAATCTTTTATTGGTGAATCTAAGTATTGATGATATCTTATATGTTTCTATTCTAAGGAAGTTCACTATCAAGCACTTATATTGTGGATTGTGTTGGCTCGATGGTGGATTCAGCCATCTAAAATGTCTTGAATACCATTTCTTATAAGTTTGATATTAGCAATCTCGGACTAAGGTTTGACAGGTACATATTCTAAATTTTCGTTGTCTTTGCTTGATTCATTATTGATATATTCTTCAATGATCGATTAGTTGTGATAAACTTTGGGCTGTGACTCACTTGATTCATAGAGTGATACCGCTAAGGTCCCAAATACGTCGTTTCAATATGAAAACGTACTGATATTATTTCAAAATTATAATAGTTAATGACTTCATGCACATATACAGCAAATTTTCAGACGAATACAGGTTGATTTTCTAAGCTCGTATTGATCAGATAAATTCTATTATTGTGTGTTAAGGGAAAGTGTATTGTTTCGTTAGTGGAAGGAATTTGTTTATATTATAGAGGATGTATTAAGAGAGGCTGGTAGATGTAAGTATTGTTTCATTGCAACGCTTCGCATCAAAGTGACTCAGTACTAATATAATTGTGCAATAACGATGTTAGAGGGTTGATCTGAATGCTTTTCTATAAATTACAATATTTTGCATGATCTTAGAACAGATATTTCTATTATATTTGCAGTCTGTAGCAATTCATACAAGCATGAGGGATCATTTTATACATGGGAATATAAATCTTTTTTTCATATCAGTCCGTACAAAATGTGTACATTTATTGATGTTACGACCTTTTGTGATGCGGATTGTGATATCGGCAAACTCTCGATTATTCATGTAATTTATAGGATGTGGACTAAATCTCTCAATCATAGATAGATAGGTCAATTCTGATATTTCATCAATTCGAGATTGAGGTTAGTTATACAATGGAGTGCGATTGTAGTAATTGTTTTGTGGATTATTAGCAACTTATTTCATTCACACTCTCTCTCATCGGTAATCATCTCTCCGCATTCCCTCTATCGGATAGTTACCGACTGAACTTCTACATTTGCTAGACTGATATGAGGTATTTTCTATTAGTGAAGTTTTCCAGTAGTCAGCTATTTAAACTTTTCGAAGTGTTGTATACTTACATGCGATCACGATTCGGTATTAGTGAAGGTTATATTAGAAGTTTGCTACTGGAGTTGGAGTGTACTGTCGGATTTAATAACGCACAGATAATCTATCGCGGCCTTAGCTGCTTATCTGGTATATATGTAGAATGCTCGTGCTTGTTTGGTGATTGCGATTGAGCGTAGGCTGAGTACTGACTTAAAGCATCAGTTATATAGCCTATATTTTGGTTGGCATAATATATATAGAGACAAAATACGTATAAAGTTTCCGTCGCTATGAGGATGGCTAGATGTGTTTTTATGTCTTCTAGAGGAAGAGTAAGAAGGGTTCTTTGTAGCGTTGTAGTAGGGAATATTTTTGAAATTTTTATTATAAGCATACTGTGCATTTTACTGCTATATATGTATGTCCGAAAATTTCGCTTCTTGGGGTTATATGTTTTTGGTTTGGTCATTTTGGATATGAAAATTTTGAAATGCCATATTAGGATGATTGTAGGGGTGACTGAGTAATTCGGGTGTTGAATGCTATTTTCGTTATGTTCGATTCTGCATAGACACTAGTCGATCATCCAGCGATGCTACAATTATAGAAATGACACTTATAGTAATTAAAATTCTTATTGCTCGGATTCTTTGATATTTGTGTTTGGAGCATTTGGGTGAAAATGTGATGTTTGGCTAGTATAAATTTGATAATGATAAAGTATACATGAGAACTTGTTCTTGAATTGTTTTCCCGGTGTATACAGGTCATCACAGAGATTTTAGAACGGTAATCATCTTTTTTCTCCTATAAGTTCAGTCGCTGACGCGGATATTTGAAGTAGAGTTTTTGTCAAAATTTTCAACATTCCGAGTGATAACAATGTGGGTCAGTGAATTAGACTCACTCTCTCGTTAAATAATAAATTACATAGACTTAATTTATACTTTTATATGAACAGCCTATCTCATTATATGTGAATTTATTGTTATCATTGCATCAGATGTTGAGTGTTAGATTTGTTTTGATATAAGATCGGATTAGAAGAGTAATACTTTGAGTAGATTTATTATGCTTCTGATAGGGTCGATGGGAGTGTCTAGTTTATGTTTTAATGCTCGACCAATTACGATATATTATTCTAGGGGACAGTGTAGTAGCTTGGAGGGACATATGTGTCTTGTTTGAAGAAATAAAATTTAGGAGGATAATAGCATATCTAGAGAGATATGGTTAATCATAACATGATATTCCTCTCATCTTATCATAATAAAACCTCTCTTATGGGTAGCTCAGGTGCTCACACATATACAGTGGGAGATTTTTCAAAGTGATTATTTCTCTCAGAAGTTGAAGGTTGCAGGGATGATATGAAGGTAACGCTATATGTAATTAATAGCTAGTTTAATTTCTTAGTCTGCACATGAGCATAATTGTTCAGAGTGAATTCTAATTTTCCCATGTTTTTCTTCTTCTCTATCTACCCTGAATTTTCCTTAATTATTTGGTGGACTTTATATAATAATAATTTCCTGTGCTGGAACTTTTTTATGTTTATATGGTTCAACATGTATACCATTCAAAAATTCAATTGAAAGTCATCGATGAAACTCACAGATTCAAATGATATTCGTAATCAAAGGTTTTTATAGGCAGTGGATCTGTAGTTTCTGATTTGTCAAAATAAATTTTTTTCAGAGAGTACAGATCTTGCAGCTGACATGTACATATACGCAGTCGCCTTTGTTTGTCTATCGTCTTCATTCCTCCTCGGCTGATATTCTAAACCTTTAATTAGAAATTGATCCAATTTATTACAATGTTCAGCTGTGACCAAGGTATTATCAGTCATTTTTGGAAAGGTCAAGGCATCCAAAAATGTTTTATTTAAATTTTTATATATAAGTCTTTCCATCATAAATATGATCATGTTCTTTGGGACAGGTATTTTTGGACCAGGTTATTTTCTAAGGTCAAGGTCACCAAATAATACATGCTAGAAAATTGCCTTTATTTTACATTTTTATCGCGTCGAAGACGGGACGATTATGGTATGCGTTCGTCCGTTGTTGTCTGTTTGTCCGGGCTTTGTGGTGACCGTACCTCAGGACTACACAATTGGCACAGTTGATCACATGATGAGGGAAGATGCCTTATGTTTTTCAAGGTCATAGGTAAAGGTCAGGTCGGTAGTTGATCCTTAAGATAGGAAAATGATTTAGCAGGATACAGACCGAACCGTAAAGCTCCAGGATATACAACTTGGTAATTTGATCACCATATGAAAGGAAGACACCTCATTGTTTTTCAAGGTTCAGGTCAAGGTCGAAGTGTCACTTAGTAGGAAAACGTTGTAAGGCAGGATAACGCCGAAACGTACAGTTCCAGGATATACACTTGGTGCATTGATCCATGATGACAGGAGACACTGTTTGTTTTTTCAAGGTTGGAGGTCCAAGGTCAAGGTCGTAGATGTTCACTTAGTAGGAAACGGATTGTAGGACGGGGATACAGACCGAACAGTAAGCTCCAGGATATACAACTTGGTACAATTGATCACCTGATGATAAGGAAGACATATTGTTTTTTCAAGGTCAAGGTAAGTGGTAGTGTCACTTAACTAAAGGAAAACGTTGTAGGAGGAAAGACATATTGTTTCTCAATGAGATGATAATGAATTAGCATTTTAAAAGGACAGTAAACTCTGTGAATATGAACCACTGAAATCTGTAGGGCCGTAATTATGCCATGTTGGCGTTGGCTTCTTGTTACCAGTATTGATCATATTATACCCTGCA
>CAJDSM010066077.1:0-14262 GCA_903981925.1 Ostrea lurida | reverse complement strand
ACAACGAGGGAAAAGTTTACTCGTTATTCGAACGTTAGAGACAAAAATAAAGTGTGAAACACTACGAAAATGAGCTCTGCGCGGTTGTGGGCCTTTTGCTAAAAATATGTCATTTCAAAGGTATCGCAAAAAGAAGAACATGAAAATCTTTAGCCTACCATCCTCATGATGCCCTTCTACTCCAACCTGCCATTGGAAAAGACTGTAACACTGACTTTTGGATTACGGAATACTGTGAACGGAATATATTTAACGTGTATGATAATAGCGGAAATTAATTGGTCGTGAACATTACGAGGACTTATACGATGTCACCCCCTAGTGTCCGTTAAGAAATGCATTATGCCCCTATCTGCGGTTTTTGATTTACTTGGTTTAGTCGAAAGTTGTCTTCCTATCTGCGTTTGTACTTGATTTAGCGGAATTGTTTCCGCCAAAAAAAATCAACCGAAAGTATAAACACGTTACCGATCTAGATCGCAGGATTCGTGAGGAGTTATGGTCAACAGTGTGATGGCTACGTCTTCAGAAATATAGGCACCTGATACCCACGTGATGTCAAGGAATCCTCTTTTGTACTCTGTAAATATATTTTGATGCGCCTTGTGTCCGTCGTCTGGCTATCCGTTAACTTTTCACATTATCGAACCGTTTCTCAGAAAGTAATAGCCACGGGCAATCAACCAAACATGGTACAAATCATTCCTTGGGTAAAGGAGATTCAGAGGGGTTTATTCAATATGAAGCGCACCATGCCCACCATAAAAGGGAGATAATCGAAAAGCAAAAAAAATCAGAACAATGAACAAACCTTTTAGAATACATGTACAACGTTTCAACAGTCTCAGACGCAAGTACACTACAGATAGGAATACGACAATAAAGTTAGAAGCTAAGGTGATTTTAGACTACAAACCGATAAAAAGTCAAAAGATGATGATGATGATCAAGTTATTTTCATTGTCGATGAGCAAATTTATTTCATGCAACTTTCTAGATACTGAACGACTTATCGATAAATCGCTACAACAAGCGAACAGTACTCGTTTATTCCGCAAGCGTTAGACGAAATAAAATTTGTGAAATATTCATTTACAAAGTAATCGAAAGAAATGAATAATACGTGTATTAGCTTTAGCTATCACCTCATGATCATTCTACCAACCTGTCTTGCGGGAAAGAAGATAAAGACTGTTTTAACACTTGATTTACGGAAATACTGTAAACGAATTATTAAGGTATGATAATAGCGGAAAAATTGTAATTGTCTAACATTTGAGCGAGGAGGACTTAATTTAGACCTTCACTCCCTAGGTTTCCCACGTAGAATGCTGCTCCCTATCTGCGTTATGTACTTATTAGCGGAAGTGCGCCTTCCCTATCTGCTGACTGATTTGCGCAAGTTGGTCTCCGCCAAAATAAACATCAACCGTAAAGTATAACACGTACCGATCTAGATGCAGATTCGGAGGATGGTATTGGTTCAACATGTGATGCTTACTTTTTAGGCCTGATCCCATCGTATATTTCAAGGATCCGTCTATGTGTACTTCTTGGTACAACTGTTGTCCCCCGTGTCTTGTCTAGTGTCAAGTAATAACTTTTCACCATTTTTGCGACTTCTTCTCAAAAACCAGGGCAAATTCAATCAAACTTGGTACAAATCATCTGGGTGAAGGAGGACTCAAGTTTGTTCAAATGAAGACATACCCCCATATAAAAAGGGAGATAATCACGACAAATCAAAAATAGCTAGTTTCATTTAAAAAAAATTTTTCTCAAGAACAACTGGGCCAGAAAAGCTGACTTTATATTGAAAGCTCCTATAAGTGAAATCAAATTTGTTCACCATCATGACCCACGGGGTACGATTGGGCCACAGATAGGAATCAAAGTTTTACAATAGGGAAATCTTCTCAAAACCAATGGGCCAGAAAAAGCTGAAGATTTATTATGAACGCTTATGATATAGTGGAGATTCAAGTTTGTTCAAATCATGACCTCCGGTACGATGGAGGCCCCAATAGATCAAAAATTGTACTATGATACATAGGAAAATTTTCGCAAGAACCACTAGGCCAGAAGAGCTGAAATTATATGAAAGCTCCTGATATAATGGGAAGATTTCAAATGGTTCAAATCATGACCCCTGGTAAGTATCGATTGGGACCCCACAATAGGATCAAAGTCTTTACCATAATTTATGATTTATATTAGGTGAAACAAATCTTCTAAAGAACCACTGGTAAGATAAAAGTTCAAATCATTGACACCCCCCCAACAAGTAATTGGCAAGAGCCACAATAAGGCGATCAATATTTTCAGCAAATTATAGGGAAAATTATCTTTAGATCCTCTATTGAAACCCCCCAGACGATGGAGAAATATTACCTGAAAGCTTCCTAGATCATAAAGTAGAGTATAAGTTGTGGATTGAGAGGAATATTGTCCCTTCTTGAGGGTTTGGGATGGGCCACCAATAGGGGATAAAGTGCTACTACTGTCCTCTTCATAGTTGACGAGCAGTGCTCAGGGTGAGCAGATGTGCTTATGGCCTCTGTTATATTCAAATGAGTTTATGAGATTAATCATTGTTCATAATCACATTTGTATTATCTTTCATGCGTAGGAGCCCGGGGGGAGGGGCAAGTAGTATTTAAGCCCCCTTCCCCCCCCCGACTTTTTGTGAAGTACTTTTTCGGATAAAATCACATATTTGAAGTTGCCCCCCCCCCCCCCCACTTTCAGTGTTTGAATACATTTTTCTTAAACTGTCACATAATTTTAAGTCTGCCCCCCCCTTTCAGTGTGATTTAGGTAGCCCCCCTCCTCCCTTTCAGTTTCGAATGTGGGACCCCCCCCCTTTTTGCTTGTCACAAATTTGTCCCCCCCACCTTTCTGTAATTTTTAAAGTTTGTTCCCACCTCCCCCCCCTCCCACTTTCAAAATCAGTCCTACGCATCTAATCTTCTTTAAAGACAAGGATTTTTGTCGGCATTGGACAAAACACCCATACTTTACTGTCAATCTACACCTACTTCCTGATTTGCAGCGTTAACAGTTTGATAAATTTAAAAACTCAATATCACAGTATATATATATATTGCAATCAATGTGCAAAAATGTAAACTTAACGGTCGAAATATGGTCAGTCAGCCTTACATGCCAGTGTTTTTGTTTGATTTACATAAAAACAAACCCGTTTTCATACTAGCTTTTATGCTGTAATTTACAACAGAATTCGTGATAAACCGCTACTACTAACATCAAAATCTGCTGCAATGAAATGTCGGTGCCCTGTGATATTCATGAAAGAATATGACCTTAAACTTACAGCTGTACCTTGAAGCTATTCCACTACTATTAGACACTTTGTGTTCTGTGTATCAAAATAATATTACACATCTATAGATATCACAAAAGTTGTCCCGCCCAGTGAATATTTTAAAAAGTCCATCCCTACTCCAAAGGATCCCTTGAATAGATCTTATACAATTATTATTATCAATACTAAAACAAATTTTCAAATCGCCTTTATCTCCGTTTCTTTAGCAGACGCCGGGCAACTTGAAAAAGCACTTTGAATTTTCCGCGTATGTGAGCTAAGATCTTCAAACATTAACTTCAAAGAAGAAGACTAAAGTTCAGTGCTTCCTTTGATATCGAACATATTTTATGATATTTGCTCTTTAGTATACAAATCTTTAGAACATATTGTAAAGTATACTTTGATAATTCCATATACATGTTTATCGATTTAGAATTTAGAATCGGGGCAAAAAGGCGATCTCTGGGCTTATTAGAAAGTCAGGTACCATTGAACTTCACCTTTGTGCACTTGAAATTCATAATTTAGCTTTTACGAATGTGACGTCTCCATATGAGTGAAATATTCTCGAGTGTGACGTAAAACAATAAATAATCAATCAATCAATACATGTATATGGATGAAACTGATAAAGATATATCTTAAAATATTTACTGAGTATTACTTTTTCCTATATTTATCATTCTAACTTACCAAAATGCAGGGATCATTGTCACACACGTGTATTGTAAGTTGGACATATCCAAAGCTGAACACGGTGTGTGCATGCTTTTTCGTCAGTTATGAAATATGTGGGTAATAGATGAACAATGCTTGTTGTTTACAGTTGTAACATTCACGCTGTAATGGTGTTTGGAGAATTTAATTTATTGGGAACTTTAATTTCTTTGGAATCAACGGCGAAGTAATTTGTCTATTTTACCTTACCTGATCAAGACAATGGGCTCATGGCGGGTGTTACCGGTCAACAGGGGATGCTTACTCCTCCTAGGCACCTGATCCCACCTCTGGTGTGTCCAGGGGTCCGTGTTTGCCCAACTCTTGTTTTTGTATTCTATTTGGACTTACGTGATTGATCACTGTTCATTCTCTTTGTCTTTACATCTTTTGAATTTGACTCGAACAGAACAAAATCAAAGAACGTAAACAATGCTTCCTCTGCGTTTTTTAATGATTCTTTTGATAACCAGCTAAATATATGGGAAAACTCTTAAAACTTCTCACCGCGACCTATGTATCTTATTGTTTTATAACTTTGTCATTTGAAATATACCTTAGGTTTGGTTTGACTATATTTTATTCTCTTGGCCTGTAATCATAAATAGCTATATAGAAACATAAATGAGCTTGTAGGTTTGAGATCTTTGTCAATGTACTTCGAATTCTCACGAGTAAGCACAGGCTGCATTACATCGCCATCCTCTATATATGCAATATTTATTTTGTTATACTGAATGTTATAAAAACAACAAACCGTTTCGTCTGTTGACTTTGATCACTGTCATGCGATGTTTCGTACATCAATGCTGGTAATCGCGTTTATCACAAACGCTCAAACGACGTCGTCTAACAATCTACGGCGAACCGTACGCGCATAAATTTGACGCATGTAACAATTTTTCAGAATGTTACCCGTCGTCAAATAATGTTTCCCGTTGCTAGATACTATCACACTGGAGGGCGTTTTTTCTATTCTCTGAGGGAAACAGTAAAGGCAAAGATAACGAACGTGATCAATTCGTAAGTCCTAAATATAATACAAAAACAAGAGTTGGGCAATCACGGACCCCTGGACGCACCAGAGGTGGGATCAGGTGCCTAGGAGGAGTAAGCATCCCCTGTTGACCGGTCACACCCGCCGTGAGCCCATAGTCTTGATCAGGTAAACGAACAGGTTCCGTCTAGTCAAATCAGTGTGTGAAAAACGGCTTAACAATGGTTATGAAACACATCAGTACAGCATTTGACTAAATGATAGGTCATATTGGTAAAGCTAAATTGTTATAACGACAAAAAGGCGAAGTTAACATTTTGTCAAACGTAATCACAATCCAAAAACACATACAAAGATCGAGTGTAGGGCAACAGGACCTCCGACAAAAGCGAAGGCGAGAGTCAGGTGCCATGAGGAGTAAGCATCCTCTGCGACCGGTCACACCGCCGTGAGCCCTTAGTCGAAATAAAGTAAACGAGATTACCCGTAGTCAAATTCTAGTAGGGAAAATGACAGTCTAACAAAGGGTATGAAACAAATCAGTCAACATATGACTTAGTGATAATTTTTAATCGCAAACAAGGCATTATAGCGACCGTAGAATTTGCGAAATGATGACTTTAAACGAGATTCGTTATAACCCTGCAGCATCAACTTTTTGTTAGTAGTTTGCTCGATTCAAACTGATTATATCGCAGAACAAGCTGCTCTTGCTCGTATGATAAGTTGAGAGACAACACACCATTATTGCAGGTGATGATGGTTATTGCTACACAAATATGGGAAGTTGACGATGAAAGCTGAAATCGTCCCGTTTGTCATAAATTTGAGTAGTTAGTTTGCCGTAATTGTCATGTTCAATAAAATATCCAAAGTACGAAGCAGACATGGAAGACTCTGTGGTGTCCTTTATTTCTATTCGTTGGATATATTGAATCGACATATGAATGGAAAATCATTGTTTGATAGATAAAACATCGTCAATATATCGAAATGTTGAATTAAAGGCCACCGCTAGAGATTTCTTCTTTCATGTAGACGCTTTTGAATGAATTCTGCCTATAAGAATATAAAAAATAGGTCAGTAATAGAGGCACAATTAGTGCCCATTGGAATTCCAACAGACTGTTGGAAGACCTGATTGCCGAAAACTACACAGATATTGTCAATGAGAGAACCCAGCAATTCTTTAATAATCAACTTCAGAGTACTTGTATGTTTTGTCAACTGGTCCTTGTCCGATCAGATTCAAGTATTTTATATGAAAGTATAACAATACATTTTGTAACAACATTTTTAGCTAAGAAATGAGCTTAATGACCTTTAATAAATTTGTTTTCATTTGCAAAGGTATCAAAACAAAATAAAAGTGATGATTTTAGCCTATCACCGCATGATGCCATTGGTTTTATTCTCTCCCCAGTACAACCTGACAATGTGTAAATGGCTGTCCGATATAACTCCGTTTATCCGATCGAAATAGTGTGTTCATGGCGAGTGTTATCGGTCAACAGGGGATGCTCCCTCCTCCTAGGTACCTGATCCTTCCTCTGGTGTGTCCCGTGGTCTGTGTTTGCCTAGCTCTCATTTTTGTGTGCTTTATAGGATTGGTGAGATTGATCACTGTTCGTGATCACTTTTATATCATCGTCTATAAATGTTTACCGGCATTGAAACAGATACAAATATAAAGATCGATGTTCAAAAATCTAATTAACAGTGAACAATTGATTTGCCTTATATTTTTTTTTCGAAATGCCAGTGTTTAAAATGTCTGATTTGCGTAAAAGGCAAAAAACGTGTTTATACAAAACTTTCACCTTGAACTCTTAAATGAATCGATGGTCACATTGTAATCTTGAAAGGAGCTATATACATTCTTTTCTGTATAAAAAAATCAGGGTCACTTGATTTCCGATAGGTTATATTTTCTCACTGAAATGGTGTAAATAAACATGATCCACACTTCCGGTGAGTATTTAAGTATTGCCAAATGATGGTATCCTAATCGAATTGGGTGCATTGTTCCCGGTAATAAAAAAGTTAAGTTTCAATGAAGCCTTGTCTAAAAGTTCAACTTCAACTTTCATTTTGTTTATTTTACTACTATGGCCTGTTATTTAAAAGGGTTTTTTTATGCTTTGTCGTTTACTTTATGGATTTGAATACCCAAAAGCCTGTCACAGATTTGGAGGAATTGACGGTGATAGGTTGAATAAATAAAAGTTGATGGTATGTATCAATTATATGATAAAAGGTTACTTACAAACAAGTTGTTGTTGCAGGGGTTTCTTCGGTCACGTTTAAAGTAAGCATTTTGCAAACCTTATGCCCGTTATAACGATCTAGTTTGTCAATACAAACTGCCAGTGCGCCAAATAATGTATGTTTCTTAGAAATTGTTAAGCCCTCTTTAATACACTGATTTTGACTATGGATTACTCTGTTTACCTTACCACAACTTTTTTGCTTAAGCTTCAGTAACTAGTGTGGGTAGCGAGGGTATTCTTTGTGAATTGTACTTACAGTATTTCTAGTTTTTCTTTAGATTCTTTATTACCTCATCAGGTATAAAAATTCTAGCGATCTTCTTCCCCTGATAACCTAGTAATACTATGTATCCCGTTGCGTCACACATGTATTGTCTTGCCACGGTATCACAATTCGTTATATATTAGATAGGCCAAGTGGGAAGCATTACATTGTGTGATGGACTTTACTAGGATAAATCTAAGATAATCCTTCAATTAAACTGAGATCAAGAAGATCTCGGACATTTTTATGAGGTACTTCTAGTTTTGTGACAATATTTTCTGGGGACGACTTTCATTCTAAAACTTGAGTTCATTTACATACTGCAGTACATGTTATGCACGTCATGCATATGTGTTAACGATTCTGAAATAGAAGGAAACTTGATCTGTATCGCATGTAAACGAAAATGGTGGTGCCGGAAATTACAACATTTTCTAATGTAAAAGGTTGGACAAATTCGAATTTCCCGGAAAGGCTTCCTTTTTCAAACACTCACGCCTACGCTGTTTACAGCTAGTACTGTTACGTAAACTACTCGACTAAATTTAGGTTCGACCCAGGCACTGTTAGTATTAAGTTACCAGGTAATGTTAGAATATAGTTACATCCAGGTAGTTGCTATTATATATTACCAGAGTATGTAGTCTTTATAGTTAATTTCCAACATTTTGGTTTGAGCATCACTGAAGAGACATAATTTGTCGAAATGCGCATCTGGTGCATCAAAATTGGTACCGTATATTATTTATATTTAACGCGTATGATATTTAGTTTCTAACATTTGACATGGACTTAATTTAGCGGATGTAAACTCCCAATTTTTGTCCATAATAAATGCCCCTGTTGACGGTGTACTTGATTTAGTGGAAGTGGTCTTGCGCCAAAATCGTTGAAATAAATCCACAGTAAAATGAAATACGTTTCCAGTATAATCGGGTTTGATTAACAGGTCATATATGAAGGGGCGAAGATAAGGTACAATGAGCAATCTCGTAATTCCTATACGGAATTCAAATTAAGAGTTGGACAAACACGGACCCCTGGATATACCATAGGTGGGACCAGGTGCCTAGGAGGAGTAAGCATCCCCTGTTGACCGGTCACACGGTGACGTTCTTGGGGTTTAACACGGGTTTCCCAGTCGAAATGGGTTGTTCAACTTTGACTTTTTTTGCGCTTTAGTAGTAAGAGTTCACAGGACGAGTCGGCGCTTTGGCTGGCTTGCTATAACTTGATACATAAATGGCCCTTGTGGCGATGGTGGGTGTTGCAACGTTTATTGTATGGGAACAAATTGTCTGAGGAACAATTTTAAATGTTTGAATTTCAAAATACAAGAGGAAATTCTAAAAGACAGGAATATTTTTTTTTTGAAATGACAAAATTCTGTGGCCACCGCTAGCAGTCTAACGGCTCATTAAAGTACCTCAGATGTAAGTATTTTTCACCATTGAAAACGTGATGCAATGAAGCTCTCAATTATTTGGTGCTTTTGTAACAGTGGCCTCCAACTGTTTGCATCCAAGTGCGTTGGGGCAACTGCGGTTCGAGGATACAATCAATTGACACACTGGTTGTGGGTGATGATGATGTTTATTCGAGTGTATATTTATATGCCCTAAAATATAACATGATCTAATAAGCATATATTCATACTTAGATTTATACACACTATCTGAACCACATTTAGGGCATTTAAATATACACTCGAATAAACATCATCATCACCCACAACCAGTGTGTCAATTGATTGTATCCTCGAACCACAGTTGCCCCAACGCACTTGGATGCAAACAGTTGGAGGCCACTGTTACACTTCCCCAGGTCCTTTTAAAACTTAGGTGGTTTTTTTGTTTTGTTTGCAAATAAGAAATTAGTAGTCCAAATGTCGCTTTGATTTTACACGTAACTTGAAGTTCAATTTTTTTTCATATTAATTAATGAAAATTCTAAACTTTGATTGTTGGCATTGAAAAAAGAACCATCTACGGCTTTAAGGCCAACACATGGCTGAAATATCGCTGAGGCGGCTTCGACCTCAAACACATATGTACTGGTCAGCTGTTGGTGAAATATTAGAATCCATGACCAACAAAGAGAAAAAGATTATATAATTGAAAGATTTCACGTTTGTAGACGAGAGGGAGTCATTATCATCAACTAAGATTTCACTTCTAAGAGAGAGAGGTCATCCCACATTCATCAAACTGATTTCACACTTCTAAGTAAGAGAGAGAGGTCATCCCACATTCATCAAACTGATTTCACACTTCTAAGAGAGAGAGTCATTATCATCACTAAGATTTCATTTGTAGTAAGTACCGGTAATATTATCATAGTTAAGATTTCATTTGTATTAAGTAATATTACCATGGCGCTAAGATTTCATGTATCGTAAGTAATATTATCATCACTTAAGATTTCATATGTAGTAAGTAATATTATCATCACTAAGGTATAAAATGGCGAAGTAACAATGTATTAAACGTTAATCATATCCCAAACAAAGGGCCATGGGCCACAATCGCTCACTCCTGTGAAGTGCACTAAGAAGAAGCAGTAAGTTAGCAACTTTAATCCCCCTATCCTAGTTGGCCCCACCCAACTCTCGGAGGAGGGATACTTAACACAAACTTAAATCTACATCTCACATCATGGTTGACATCTCCAGGGTAAATTATCCCTCGATCTGTGTTCAAATGAGAAGATTTTTAAAAAGGAATTTTCCCCTATAGTATTGCATTGAAAATATTGATCCCTTATGGTGCGCCCCTACAATCTCCCCCTGGGCGTCATTAATAATAGAATTGAAAAGCAAACTTTTATCTTCACTATATATTCCGGAATCCTTTTCTGGCCACATTGGTTCTTTGTAGAAAATTTTTAGGAAAGAAAGATTTTTCCCTTTTATTATTATTCATATGTTAAACCTTTGAATCCACTAAATTGGCAGGCCTCATCGTCCCCTGGGGTCTAAATATTGAACAAACGTTGATATCTCCACTATATCAGTGAAGCTCTTCTGGCCCAGATGGGTTCCTGAGTAGAAGATTTTTTTAAAAGATTTCTCCTATATAATCATAAATGTAATAAATATTGATCACCTCCTATTGGGAGCACCCATCGTAGCCCCCGGGTAGTCCATATTTGAATCAAAACTAGAATCTCCACATAATCAGGAGCATTTCAATATAAATTTCCAGCTTTTACTGGTGAACCCTGGTGAGTCTACATTGAGAAAGAGAATTTTTTAACACGACACAACCCCGCTCTATTTTTTGGGCATTTTTCGTGATTAGTCTCGCCCTTTGATGGGGGGAGCTCCTGGTCACTTCATTTGAACAAACTTGACCGAAATCCCGATTCACCCAAGGAATTATTTGTACCGAGTTATTGGATTTAATTTGTATTTCCCCAGCGCCGGTTCTCTTGAGAAAGAAGTCGAATCGCAAGGTGACTAGGGACAAACCCGGACCTTCGACAAAAGGCGAAGGCAGGATGCAGGTGCCAATGCGAGGAGTAAGCATCTCTGCTGAACCGGCCACACCCCCGTGAGCCCGTAGGTCGAAAACAAAGTAAAAACGGGGTTCATCCGTACGTCAAATCTGTACGAAAGAATGACAGTCTAAACAAAGGGTGTATGAAACCAAATCAGCCTTAAGTTGTTAATATTTGTAATTGCAAACAAGGGTCCATCTATAAAAAAAAAAATATTCGACCGTAGAATTTGCCGAAAAAATATGACTTAAAAATCGCCAGGTTTTTTTATAAGAGGTAATAATGTGAATACACACATATAATATTTTAAGCACATTTCATACTGCGGTGCGCATGATTATCACAGAAATCATTGATGTAATATAAGTTGCCTTATTTTGGCACCTAATAATTCTGATTCACTGTCTTCCTTTCCCTGATTTAGAAGCTGTTCTTTTATTTATTTACAGAGGGCGGCCAATACAAGGCAAACATACTCTCCAGTGGTACGGAATTCTGTGTATTGGGCACAACATTCTGCCACTGCTTTAGTCCGGCCATTTTAACAGATTCAACAATCCACCGAATCTTTTAGTGACAGTCCGGCTGAATTAGCCTCTGAAAACAAGTTTTGAAATCTCAACAAAAAATATCTGCAAACATCATCGGTATTTTTTATTTTCTTTGATAATGTAGTATAAAAAGAGAATTACCAATAATATAACTCTCAAAAAAAGAAAACGCGAATAATATTGAAAACAATACAGTTTACTGACTACGCAAAAATTTCTCAAACATTCATTTTTAAATACATAATAAGGCATTTGTTTTACAAATGAAATTTTGGCTGCAGTTGGTTCTTCAAACCTTACTGTTTATGAAAATGAGCCACATTTTACCGAGAAAGGTTCCAAACGTTTTCCATGACGTCAACTTTAAAAAGTCAATATCTGGTTTGTGACCCACCAATTGCACCCTTGTATCACTCAACAGGCACAGGACCCGTCTCGGCATACTGATTTAAGCGAGCGATACGGTCCTGTGGAATTCCCTCCTCCATTCTTGCTGAAAGAGGGCAATGGCCCTGTGCAGTATCCTTGCAAAAGCATTGCGTTGTGGTGCGTTGACCGACTGCGTACGCGGTCGATCCAAATCATATCCCACAATGTTCCAATATTGGGTTCAAATCTGGTGATCTTAGACGGCCAAGGGCAAGCACTGTTTACTGGCCGTTCTGGTTGTTTAAAGATAATAGTGGCACGAAGCTGTAGATGCGGTTCGCGGCGCTTTTGTCGTGCTGAAAAACTACTGGTTCCTTACGGAGTTCATTCGCAGGCAGCATGTGTTGGTGTCAAAACCTCATTTTCTGTATCGAGCAGCATTAGGGTTTGCCAAGGCAAGGTGCAACAAGTTGAGTTTTTCGGCGTAAGATATGGCACTTAGGCGAACCACATTAGGCCAATTACACTTCCTCCGCGAATTGGCCTCGACCTCAATGACGCAGTTCCTTGGGCAAACCTCTCATTTTCGACCCGTCTCATATACACGAGTAGCGAAAATACAACAATAGTGTGTCCATGTACCAGGCAAAGAGGGAAGTTAAGGAAGAAGAAGAAAAGCTACGGCCCATCTCTTTTCACTGGTCAGCCCAGAAATCCTGGACTCAAATTGCTAAACCAGACTCGTCTCGCATCGGTGTAGTTTTTGCAGGTTTCCACCCCTTAATCTGGTTGCAGTTCCAACCGAGACCCCTGTGCATAATCGTGTTGGGGGCGTTCAGCAATGAGCCACTAGTAGGACGGTCCTTGGCGTGTAACCACTTGCACGCAGCGGTTTCTTGACTGTCGTGTTGCGGAATTTCGCCGGAAGACCTGGGACATGGGATGCTTTTTTCTGGTCTGCTGTCTCAGTTCGGTCTCTTAGGTGAAGTCCCAGGATGTTTATCATCTTTGTGCTCGCTGAAACGTAATCTTAGGTCGGCCAGGCGTTGACGGTCATTCGTGTAATCCGATGCTAGTACCATTGCTAAAGTATTGAGATTGTGCTCCGGTGAAACATTTAATAAAGCCTAAGCTAACTACCTGCCATTCCTGTGATTCAACCGGCCTGGCAAGATGACCAATAGCGGATTGTTCCGGGTAGCGATGTCTAGTCTTGGCATAAACGTAAGCGGCGTCAAAAAAAATTCAATGAATAAATTTATTCAACGTTTGGATGTGGCCTTTTATACCATTTAAAAACCCGCTTTAAAAAAAAATAAGCCATGATTTGCACATGCAACTGCCCTACTTATCTGTGTACCTTCTGCGTTACGAATTTTGACGGTTACAACAATACTGACTCCAAAAGGTCAAGTAGTGATCAAAAACCAATCACTAATCTGATTTTTTTTTTTAAATTTGGGGAATTATCGGACATTTAATTACAATTAACGGTAAATGTTTACGACACAAATTAACCCGTGTAAAGTCCCCTTCAATGTCCCACAAACGAATTGACCGAGATGCAACCGAAAAAACAAATGCGAGTGCTAACTGGGCAGACAAGAATCGGAGTGTCCATAATTGTCCAGAGCAAGGGTTCTTGCGTCAATGAGAAAGTGGTGTTTGTGAAATCAAATAATTACTGTCCTAAGTGGTAATCCGTTCTATTGTTAATGAATTTAATGCCACACAATGAATGAAGGAGATGCAAAATGGAGGAACAGATGCGAAATGGTTTTACTTCAGTAATTTGGACGCAGATGCAAAACTCCCAAGAGAAAAAAGGGGTTTTGTGTCGACGGAATTGCGTTTGTGAATCCCATGACTACTGTCCCAAAGGAAATCAACTTTACTTGCTCGTAACAATGTTCCAGGTTTTGTGGGAACGGATTTAACTTTGCTAAATTGCAATTCTACGTACCATTGTTACGCGCGTATGTTCGCGGAATACCTGCAGCCGGACAATGATGACGGTGGTCCAGCAAATGTTCCATTTAACGTGCCAAAACTGGGAGAGAAAAAGTAATTGCGAACGGAGGACCCCCCTGTTTTGTTTGTATAAACCGCTGGAGCCCTACCTGTCAACCAGAATGACCGCTGACCCTGTGCTCACAAAAAAGTGTGTGAATTCGTTAGGACAAGTAAAAAGGGTGCATTGATGGACGGTGTCCAGTGTTTAGGGTAGACATTCCCGGATTTTGGTGGTGGAAATGACGTCAGCAACC
>CAJDSM010066065.1:0-12629 GCA_903981925.1 Ostrea lurida | reverse complement strand
AGCAAATTTATGTAGACATGTATATGGGACACGTACGCATTACGAGAAGAGCAATGCTATCATCACAATCTAGGTTCACAAATGTACAACACAAGAGTATTCTGTCTCTTTTGATTAGTGAGTCAGCTAGCTTTTCTGAATTGCTCTATAAAAAGTACACTCTTCCTCAATCAAGAGCTGTATTTAATAAATGATTACCGGAGAGTTACTTCTGTATTAAATTTAACGCAATCTTTTATCATAGCCCCATCTCTTGTCTCTCTTCATATAGACCTCCGCTCTCCATCCACACCTAGATATTGAAACATTCTGTATTAGCATGCTAGTATGAAAAAGCTAAATCATTAGTGGAGAAAATGACATACCCAATTATCTTCCCTCTTTTCTATGTATCTTGAACGTGTAATAATGTGTTATAATAAATTGAAGTGTTAATCAACCACTATCAGATCTATTGATGCTACAGACTTGTGAGGACTTTCATAAAACTAACATTCCTCATTCTAAAATCAAACACTTTATCACCCCCGAGAACTCCACAAAATTGTATTCGCCTAATACTCCAATACAGGCCAATTATCTTACCACTATATACAAAATCAAATCCTCTTTTAAAATGCTCAATGGAACAGCATAATTTTACATAATTTTATTCAATAAATAAGTAGACGAACTTGCCACACATATGTAGTCACAACAGAGTTTGAGCACTAATACACTTACTTATCTATCTTATAATATATCAAATAAGTACAGACATTATAAAGGAATAGATTGTCTTTCTTACAAATAGTATATACTAAATTATCTAGTTTATGTACCCAATAATTATGACCCAGCACGTCTTGTCAGACTACCCGATCATCGTCCATTTTGATCAGCCCGTACTGCATACAACTCATTCTATCCCTTAAAAGACACTCTTTCTTCCTGACTGCCTATAACATGCGAGCAATTATCAATTCATGGTGTCTTACACTAATCCTCTATGAAGCAAGATATTTGTCGTGATTATTCTCCAAGAATAGTATTGGATCAATTTCCATCATCTAATCTCTTCACAAATCTTAGACACTCTCTCACCTCTATAGTCTGGACCACCCTTGATATGACAGATAGAACGTTGTGCAGCTGAAGCATCTCTATCACGTCAATAATTTAATCACACTATTTTCAAATTGTACAACGTGACGTTGCCGCATACTTCACTCCATAAGAACGACCTTGTAACGCTATGTACTCTGCAACATGAGACTTTTGAGTGGGTAATGTCTGTGATCAGAGAATTACATTATGATGGAGACTGCCTGAACATAGATTCCGATATTTGATACACATGAAACACTTAGACGAAGATAAAATCCCAACCCCGTTCTCTTATGTACTATTCCGGCTAAATATGTACACCAATTAGGTACTTGCATTAGCGCATTCCACAATCATCTTCTCAGCTAAGCCTAATAAATCTAGCAAGATATATACTGTATTGCTGCTAGATTTCGATTTTGTCGATCAAACGAGTTTAATGGTATATCGTGTTATTATTCTCAAGCTGTGCCGAGCGCGAATAGGAATACACCATTTCAACGACGCGTTATAAACGCAATTTCCAATCATACGCAATAATTATATTGTAGCGTACTTTATCTCATTACACTCTGCACTAAAGTGCACTTTAGTTTCATAAATCCCCTAATACAAAAGAACAGCTATAGAAATCGCGTCATCAAAGCATTTCATATATTTATTAGTCGGTAGATTTCCTGACGCTGTGAGATAAAATACGAAAAGTGGACAAAAATATGCAACATATTCTTTCATTTCATACCTATAAGATGTAGTATATCTAATATATAAAGTATTATCGAAATGCAAATGTTACTATAACTCGAGATCTGAACCAGTACTTATTTCATTATCGAGAATTCATTAAAATGACTGTATTTCTTTTAAAATCTCTCGCTGGTATTGAAGTTAGTGCACGTAACACCATGACGTTGGCCTACATCTATTGAACACAAACATGGTAGTTTCTCGCAGTTAACGAATCATAAGGGACCATGAGAGGTGGTGCGCGGATCACATATTACTTTCATATAATTAGAAACGTGATCTAGCAGGGAAACAGAGTGTTTGTAAATGGATTACAATGCTTTCGAAATAAATTTTCACGATCTGTATTATCGATCGATGGGAAGACTATTCCTAATCCATGATTATGTGTTGAAACAAGTGTAGCATTCAAGCTCCAATCTCTTATTCCAACCTTATTCTGTTAAACGTTTTCGATAGACATTGCCTCTTCAAATAGTATGAATAGTTCCTGCTATGTAGGCATTTGCCTTATCATAACAATGCGCTGTTTATATACATCTATATGTCCATTTCGAACCATAACTTAGTGATCCTAGCACTTGTTTATCTATCGTCTCTCTGACTCGGTGATCCGTTTGAAGGCCCGTAGACCATTTTTCTTAGGATGCGCTAGATATGTTCCTATTATAGTCAATTATCTTGTGTGAAAATAACTATATAATCATTATCTCTTATACTATATTTGTTATGCGCTGACTGTCTAATTTAATTGATTGTTTGTGAATAAAAAAAATCAACAAAACATTATTATATTACAAGGAAAGTTGTAATTCAGCTGGATACATTTAGAAGCGTGGTATGAATCTCTAAAAATATAAGGTTCGTATCGACTAGTCACAGCAAAGCAGGACGCAATATAAACGATATTTCAAATTAAGCGATTAATGATTAAGCGACTCGTGAGACAGGATTTTTCATATTTTCACTCGTGCTGCGCACTCGTGAAAATATCAAAAAATACCTGTCTCACTCGTGAAATAAATTATCTATCCAACAACAAAACATTGAATATCCTCTATATATATTCAATTTTCCTAGTTTTACAATATCCGTACCTCTGGTGTGTCAAGAGATTCGTGTTTTGCATTTTATTTGGGACTTGCAAGATTGATCACTGTTCGTTATCTTTGTCTTTATATCTTAATCATCATAACATAGCTGGATACATTGACCCAATGTTATGCAATTGTCAACCTGTTTCCACTTTGTCTTGATCTACATGTAACCTATAATCTTACCGATCCAGTAGTTTTTGGATGGATCTCCAAATCCTCTTTTGTAATCTGCCCAATCTCGGTAAAAGTCTGTAGAACCATCTTTTCGTTTTTGAATTACCTGAAAATGATATAATCTCTGTGAGGTATTATGTTAGGTAATCCAATGTATATACGATTGACTACTAACAATCCAAATACTAAACTATTACTTACATTCTTGTAGTATTATATAACATATGAGGCTGCTATCATTTTATATAAGAAAAAACACATATTTCTATTCTTTGATGTCGTTTAAATTATACATTTTAATTTTTTTTAGACTTTAAAAAATTCTAAATGGGAGATTAGTTTACACATTAAAGACAAACATGTCACTTTTTAGTTTCGGTTTAAACAGTTTTATGAAACTAAACGGTTAATAATATTAATATGTTTAATTCATATTGTTTATCATATTCTTTTTACATATATTAGAATGTATCTTTTGATATGCATTGAGAGGGAGTTAAAACTTATTTTCCAAGAAAACAATTTGAATTGTTTAAATTTATTTTTAAATGTCAGTACCTAAAAATTTTGAAATGCTCTAATATCACAATCATATTATAATTTCACAGAAATGTATTTTGCATAATGTTGCCAACTTAACGTCACGAGAATGATGTAGCAATGTTTTTTTTTTTTTTTGTTCTCACAATTTATGGTCGTTATAACGATTTAGTTTGCCAATATGGCCTGCAATTGGGTCAAAAGCTGTTTAATGAGTTTCATACTAATTTCTAAGTCGTTTTTATACATTGATTTGAATGCGGATTACTCTGTTCACCTGATCATTACAATGGACTCACAACCGGTGTGATCGGTTGATAGGTGATGCTTACTTCTCCTAGGCGCCCGATCCCGCTACTGGTGGTCCATGGGTCCATGTTTGTTCAGCTCTTGTTTTGTATTTTATTTGAGACTTACGACATTGATCGCTGTTTGATATCATTGCCTTTACATTATGCAAAAATCTACTTACGAGTCTGCAGGGCAAATGCGGTATATGTAAAGGTCTGAGTGTTGGATTTGAGTTTTTACTTTATTCAACCCCAATATCAAAAAACGAGAAACCATTGAGATAATTATCATATATGGAGGAGAGAGAGAGAGAGAGAGAGAGAGAGAGGAGAGAGAGAGGAGAGAAGAGAGAGGAGAGTGAGAGGAGAAGAGAGAGAAGAGAGAGATACCGTCCATCCTCCGTCAGACGTCTCCATATCGCAATACATTCTCATTGCTCGGCATGACTTCCCAGTTGGATTAATCCTGTATACACCTGATTCATTGTGCCCCTTTTTATGAAGCTCCCAACAGTTTACAGCTAGATCAGCTATAAAGAATAGGAAACGCAAATATTTAGAGCATAGTCTCATGTTGAGGTTTAATTGTACGCAATGGTAATTAAGATCACAACTTGTAAAATATTTTAATTACGAATCCTCTTCTAATCTACTAGGCGTGAATTTGCACTCTATGAAGTGTTTGAGATTAGATTACTATTTTAGGAAATCACTCTCACAGCATGTAGATACTCATTTATAATACATTTATCCTTAATTCTCAAATCTGATTGGTTGATGTCTTTATCATTTAATAATGGCTCCAAATTGCGTTCTTTACTGCAATAATAAGTTCCACATCAATGCATGTGCAAAATGTTGGCCGGAAATTAAAGACCGCTGAAAATTGACCACAAATTAATATGATTATAGAGAGCATTGTATATGATGATAATTATATTGAGTGACTTTAACTCCCGTAAGATAACATGATAATTATGCAGAAACTACGTCATCATTTTCGTACCCAATTTACGTTTTCTGGATCCAGGTTTCAATAGGTCCTTAGTACCTCTTGCTTGTCATAAGAGGCAACTAAATAGGACAGTTCCTCGGATGAAACAGCAAAAATCGAGGTCCTGTGTCACAGAAGGTGTGATACGATAAAGATCACTCCCTGCTCTAAGGCAAAAAGTGGCAAGCATATGCCTAAATATTGTAGTGCTTCACCAGCAAATGGTAACGTATCCATTTGAGTGAAAAATCCTCAAGCGGAATCGCTCGTTTTTGTAAACACCTACAAAGACTACATATCTGCGATATAGTTTTAATATCTTGATACCGTTACAGAGGTAGGCTTTTATCAAACTCAGAACTATACTAATTTATTGTAATGAACCAGTCATGACTGAAAGACAAAAGAGAGTAGAAATGTAAACGCGTGTAAAGGGCCTGAAAACGAGGATGTTAAGAGGCCTTGTCTTGGGCAAACACCAAAGTCCTTATACGATAATGTCATGCACGCATCTTCTAGGGAAGTTGAACAAAACACATGCAGTCCCCAAAAATGAAGTATGTGAGACAACATACCGTCAAGACAAATGTAGGTCCATACCGCTTCATTAGCGGTCATTTCTGGTGCGTCACATGACTGATGGATGTGACATTCCTTTAGTTAGAGATTAAAACCAAAACATGCACAAAGTTCACCACACATACATGTAACACCACACTCAATGAGGGATTCCAAATGGTGTTATGTCATGAGGCTGCTATTCAACACTTTGTTGTTAAAAGAAGGCTTCATTGTGTAGCTCCTGGACACTAAATTCGCTATGGACAAAGTACACAAGGTGAAGTACAGAAACCAAGTAATGTATAGAGTGATTACTTTCATTTCCACGGATTAAACACAGCTATTAGCACATATTAAACCACGTGATAATCAGGGAAAACACAGTCATTACAGAATTCCTCAAAATCGCTATCTTCTTTCAGACTTACAGTCGCTTTATATGCGTGTTAGAACGGACGCTTGTTCCTCCCATTGTTGAATACGATATCTTGACGCCATGAAATTTTAATATAAATTAAGGACACTTGAGGATCCTTTTACATTCCGAAACAGATATATTGAAAGATATGCAGATTCATTGCTCTTAGGTTTCAACAGTAATTAGCAGTAGAAATCAAATATGCACATTCACGTTTATCTTCACTTATCTTGTGTTACTACATATTCATATCTAACTTAAGCTGGTATCCATCTGATGCCTCATATTTCCCAATAGAAAACTTGATCAGTTTGATATGTTTAAAGTTTAAAAATTGCAGAGAATGAATTGCATTGGAGTGACGTTTACAGTCACGTGATAAGCAAATAGCCAATGGTTATGATTGCTAGTTGTCAGTCAATCAGTTTCAAAATATGATGGAATATTCAGGACGTCCATGTTATCTTTTAACAGATGCAAATTACTTTTGGAATAATGGATTATACATTCGTGATGGAAAATAAAGTAATGTTTACGAAATAGATAGTTGTCTTTTCAACATTATATTTGACAAAAAACATAATTAAAGAGCCCATGTTTTAATGTTTTCCTGAATATACATGATACAATTATACGAAAGAGCTAGAACTTCAAACCAAAATATGAATATTGTTCGACTATTTTTTTTATCACAGAAAGAAATATAGCCATCTGTATAGAAAACAATTTCCATTAGGTGACATGTCGTAGGAAGTAATGATTATGCACATATAACGGATTTTACAAAAAAGATTTGCAGAAAAAAAACATTTTTCATCTAAAAAGCCTCCTATTATTTTCACACTTTTTAACATAAATGATTTCTTAGTAACACACAAGTTAGGGCTATTCCACAGTGGGATAGAGCTAAGTTTAAGCCATGAGGAGGTGAAGTAATGAACAGTGATCAATCTCGTAAGTCCCATACATAATACAAAATAAGAGCTGCCCATCCATTACTCACAACGTCAGCAACCATGATTGGAAAACATCAAGCCAAAAACTTTGCTAAAGTTTTAATACGCCCGTTGTCATGGACTGCCAAAAATGTTAAGCCGTGTTTCTCACATTTTGTGAACATGTTAATTCGGAAAAAATTTATAGAGACAATAAGAGTTATTCAGCTCTACCATTTCCGTGCTCACTTTTAAATAACCTTAATTAACAACTTGTATCTTGCCTTTGTAATTCATATTCAAATGTCACATCATTAAGTGAAATGTTACTCAATAAACACAGGATATCTTCGCTAAAAGTGTTTTGGCAACTGTGACTGGAAACATTTGTGAGCAGAAGGAAACACTATGCCTAAGCAATTTTTCATCACAAGTACACTTCTGAAGGAGGCTTTTTGACTAGCTGTCTTCTGGTATTTTTCAATATTCTCGACTTACGGATTCTTTAGTAAGTTTAATAGTTTGAGACTGATGAAGCTAAACGTTTTTAATGTATATTACTACACAATTACAGGCATTTCTTCACTCTATAAACACAAATTCCTTACATTACATCATATTGTTTACTTCACCAATTTATGTTCATTAACACCCATGTTTAATGGCAGATATTTGTATTTAGGTTTTACTCACTTCACATTGCACCAATTGTAAAGTTGGTATTGAACTGTATATGATTTTTCAGGTGTTGAAAAAAGGGAAATGTTAACAAAGTAGCTAATTCATTTGTATCACACAGACCATCATAACCTCTGCTGTGACGTGTACGTAAACCCAAAAGACCCATGGGCAGTATCGCTCACCTGACTTTTGTTTCGCTGAACCGTTCAGCAGTTATAATTTTTAAAAGAATTTCTGTCACTTATTCCCTTGAATTTTTTTTTATCCAATCTTTTGGTCCCACCAGCTATATATACATAATAAAGCCTAATCCTACCACCATGGCCCGTGGTTATGGTAAACTTCAATTTGCATACTGTCTAGAAGCTTTCATGTAAACTTCAACATTTAAACTTCAACATTTAAACTCCTCCATGGCACCTGATCCTGCCTTCGCTTTCGTCGAAGGTCCGTGTTGCACTCGATTTTGTATGTGTTTTTTGGACTATGATTACGTTTGATACTTTGTTACTTCGCCATTTTATATTTCTTACCCAGTGATTATTCAGAAGATTGTGTTAGGTGTTTCTTATATATCAGAATGTACAAGTTTGATTTCCTATAGTCAACTACCCAACCGTTGAAAAACTTCAACCTGCCTTATATCAGAAAGTTTCATTTCTATTTCAGCTTTAAAAGCACTGTGGTTCTCAAAAATATCTCATCTTATATTTGCTATTTGTCAGTACCTTCCTCTTTGAAGTGGGATTGTTCCTTCGTTCAATTAAACTTGGTTCGCTTCAATCGAGGAACATTGGCACTATGTTTAATTGAAATTGGCACAGTGGTTTTAAAGGTTTTCCTCAAAATCAGCATGTAAAAATTTGTTCTCCTGTTATGGCTCAACATTATCCATGAGACCAGGAACGAACATACTTGAATCTGCTTTGTATCAGAAATATTACAGGTAAACTTGCAATGCCACGGGCTATTGGTTCTCAAACATTTTTGTAAATTATTCTTATTTCTATTGGTCAAAATTGTATCCTCCTTTGTAGTCCTATAATGAATCTCCATTTGAATTAAATTATCAATAGTAGTTTTCATATGTCGATTTGATATATCGCAGCGAATTAGAAATAAAAGACACAAAAAGTCGTCCATATATGCTTCGTACTTTGATAATTTATTGAACATAGACATTAGCGGCAAACTAACAACTCAACTTTATAATAAATGGGACGGTTTCAGCTACTCATTCCTCAGCTATCCGTATTTATGTAGCAATAATTCATCATCACCTGGATATGATGTGTATGTCTCTCAACTTGTTCGATACACAAGATCTTGTTTAACCAATTATCAGTACAGCATTTCGCAAATTGTATGGTTGTTATAACGATTTAGTTTGCTATTATGAGCTGTCATTGGGTCAAACGCTGTCTGGTGGGTTTCATTGCAATTGTTAAGCCGTTTTTCATACACTGATTTGACAATGGATTGTCCTGTTACAAATTACAATAGGATCACGGTGGGTGTGATCGGTCAAACGGGGGTGCTTACTCCTCCTAGGCACCTAATCCCACCTGTGGTGCGTCCAGGGGCGCGTGTTTGCCCAACTTCTGTTTTTCTATTCGAGTTGGGACTTACGACACTGTACATTGATGCAGTGGTGTTTGTAGTGAAACAATGCCTTGTTTCTCATGACCAGGTTACGGGACGAAGTTTGGACTGTATACTCATTGACGGAGCTGTCCGGCCTACATCAACATACACACACGGTAATCATCAGGTAAGGCTAAAGCTCTATGTATGAAGAACCCATTATATAGTTTAATCATATGTAACATATACGGCGCTAGAAAACCATCAAACCCTGATCCAGAATAGGGCAGTCAAAGAAGTTACATGATAACGTTGCTAGTAAGGTCAGCAGAAATAGTGGAATGTCTAACTGTGCATACACGAAGTCAAATTCAAATGGAAAAATACAAAACACTGAACGTAACGAGTATCACTGATAATTTGATCTCAGTAAAAGATATGACATTTACACAGAAAGGGGATCCTAACTAAATAAGTATCGAGAGTACGCAAGAATTGGTGCGTCTTGGTTTGTCATCAAAGATGATTTACTGATCCAATACTTTCAGTCTTCTAAGGTGAGTAGAATTAAAATCTTTAGACAATTTGTTGTTCCTTTGCTTTGCTTTAGGATATTTGTGTATTGCATCATTGTTTTGCGTTACAATTCCTTTGTTTTTTTAACTAAGCTCCTTTGATTAAAGATTGTTATTATACCATACACTAATTTTTCGTCTTTGCAGAGATATTAATTGACCCTTGTCTAATGGTGAGAGGCCTTAACATTTATTTTAAAGTAACGACACTTTGTATGTAAACGTTTCTGAAGATCTAGACATTTTTTCTGTGAATTTGCAGAGCCAAATATTTGAAAGTCATTCTCCTGAGATATCATGCTTATTACGTATTGTCCAACGACTAGGAAAATTAATACAAGCTGAACTCAGTGCAGGGGGGGTACACGTTGATACAGATACCTGGGTTATCTATACTATTAAAATAAAGGATTGATGTTTTCTTTAAGTTTTACATACCAAAAGGCGAAGTTAACATTGTGTCAAACGTAATCATAATCCAAAAATCATATACAAAATCGAGTGAAGGGCAACACGGACCTCCGACAAAAGCGAAGGTAGGATCAGGTGTCAGGGAGGAGTAAGCATCCTCTGCTGACCGGTCACACCCGCCGTGAGCCCTTAGTCGAAATAAAGTAAACGGGATTACCCGTAGTCAAATCTAGTAGGAAAATGACAGTCTAACAAAGGGTATGAAACAAATCAGTCAACATATGACTTAGTGATAATTTGTAATCGCAAACAAGTTCATTGTAGCGACCGTAGAATTTGCGAAATGATGACTTTAAACGAGATTCGTTATCACCCTGCAGCATCAACTTTTTTGTTAGCTGTTGGCCTTGCCATATGAATTGGCAAAGTAAACATTGAACCAATAATTATTGCCAGGGATGTTACAAAATGATAGATACACGTAGTTGGTGCATGCGATATATTGGTACTACAGTTTCTTCTCCAGCTGTCCACACTTTTTATGACAATCAATTCAAAGTACTTGTGTCGTATACGGAAAGTTGTAAACGTTTCGTTATCTGTAGAAATATCGGTTATTGAAAACATGATCGATTTTAGTTCATTGCGATCATAGTGACAACACCACTTTTTGGTGTGCAATAACTTGTAAATTTTCCTAATATACATTGTGACACACAAACATTCATTTTGTTTTTCTTTCATAATCAATCCTTTTCTTTTTCTCAAAAGAAAAACCAATTTGTCGAAACGATGCGATATTTCCATAAAGTCCGTAAAATTTCTAGCTCCAAACAGTACGATCAACCATGATGTATCTGTATCGCGTCATTATTCAATACTGCCGAAGATTTGTAAATTTTGGGCCTGATTTATGCACAAAGAGAATAAACACGAGTTATTATAAATGTACCTGCGCATGTTTCTGTATTAGTCGTTTATTTAATATGCCATTAATTCTTTGTAGAATATTTGTTTTTCGTTTGATGCACGTTGCATGAGTATTCATATCTAATTGATGTTTATGAATTATGTAATAAACGTTTACCCAAGTGCAATATATTATTAAACATTATGACTGGGGAAAATGTATTGTTGTTTTTCTCAATGTCATGTTTTATTTATGAATTTTGCTTTTTAATAGACAGTTCAGAGAATGAGTAATCCCCTCTTACATGTAATAATATGGCGGCTGTTGATGCATCACGCCTAATCATGTAATATTTTTCATTATTATATTTTCATATAAAATAGTCGAATTTGGTTAGATAAGGAACAGATGGTAAAACATCTTTTCCTTCTTGAAATAGATTTAAAAAAAAAAAAAACCGCTCTTCAGGGTGATAGTAATTACCATCGGGAAAACATTACTTGACAACAGGTGATATTACGGAAAATTATCACGGAAATAATTAGGTACATGTACATTATGCAACAAAATTAGCCATTTCTTCAAATTTTAAGTAAAATACACAGAATGTATAAACAATTAATGCCAATGTGAGTACACATTAATTGTCTTCCTTACTGTAACGTCTTATTACTTGTACCTTTAATATGCGTTAATTCGCCTTTGATTTCCTCCAATACGCCTTTATCATAATGACTGTATTTCACGTTATCATGCATTTGTTTTGCATGATTATGCATTTTTACCGTGTTAGCATGTTTTGCGTATTTGTTTTGCGTTATAGTCCCTTTGTTTGTTTTCAGCATAGCGCTTTTCATTTATTAACATTATTATGCCATACCTTAGCAGTTTATTTTCGCCTTTGAAATGATTTTGATAGGCTTCCGCATATTGGTACGGTGATAGGTCTTTGCATGTTTCATGCTTATTCTCATCTTCGCAAGCCAAGTGTCCGATTCGCTTACGCTCATCTCCCCCTTGGCAGATTTAGTCGAGTTTCTAAGCCTTCAAAATAACACTCTTTGACTTCCCACGGCATCCAATCAAATTGCACCATTCATACCTGTACATGTTGAGCATGACATTAAAACCAAAGTAGAATCGTTAAGATCAAAAGAGCAAGTTTTAATACGCGATTTACGCCTGAAACATAACGGTGATATAAGCACGCATTAAGTATGTACACCTAAATAAAAAAAACATGCAACTGTTCACTCGAGTGTTTCCATCAAGAGCGATAACTCGCATTGTCCGTTAGATGGCAATTCAGTCGCGACTAAATCTGCCAAGGGGGAGCTGAGCGTAAGCGAATCGGACACTTGGCTTGCGAAGATGGATTATTCTATTTTGTTTAAAACGCCAGGAAGGCGAACTCAGTGCTGGTTTTCTACGCATTGATACACATGCCTGGGTCATCTATACTATCAAATTAACGAGATTTTCTAGATAATATAAATCTGACCCTACTATTGTCAGGAATATTATGTAATGATTGATAATTGATGTATACAATATACTACTAGTACAACTTCTTTCCCTGCGACCCCCACCCTTAATAGACCGTTGGCCAGTAACACATTACCTCCC
>CAJDSM010066054.1:5542-19914 GCA_903981925.1 Ostrea lurida | reverse complement strand
ACATTTTCAGTTCCAGGAAATTTCCGGCTGATCCATCCTCATCAATACTATGAATCTTCCTCACCACAATTTCGTGTTTTGGGTAACCACAAGATAATTCATATTGACAAAGGCTTATCGCCCCGATTGTTCTTACAAATGCATCAGCTCCACACATGTAGTTTACTAGAAGGTTATTTCCTGCACTACACTTAATCATCACCTTAAAAACATGTGCAGCAAAGTGTTGTGTATATTGTAGAAAGCTATTCCAATGAATGTTTTGTTCTTAAGAAATATACGACCGCTGCTCGCATTGCTCTCTCTTAGATGCTAAAATTGGTAGTGCGTAACTCCCCGGCATTGACCCGTATTATTACGTGAATTGATACCCGTGCCTCCTGTGTAGCGTGCCACGCCTATACAGCTTGTGACACGGCGCCTCGCGGGTGGTGTTCGTGACGTCGCCGCCTCCCCGGATTGTCTTATTGGTCACTATTGTTCTCTCCAGTAGTATGAAAACAAAATGTTGAAAATTGTCACTTCCTCAACCAGATGGCTTAATATGGTTCCGGAAAAGAGCACGTATAAAAGGGGAATGTTATTAGACATCAGAAATCTCTGGTTCTACACGCATATTCTGTCGCATTCATAATACTCTTGGTGACTGATCATTATGTATCTGGTCAAATTATCTACGTGACAGAATGGATAATCAATAAGTCACTAGATAACCCTATGTACCTTGTTAGTCTAGAATGGATTTCTTCCGAAGTATTTGTCAAATCGCTTAGAAGCAGCCAACCCTGTACCTACCGCAGGAAATGGTTAGCCTGCAACAACTAAATGAACGTCAAAGGGCTCATTATGGTGTACACGGAACCGTTTAAAAACGAGAACGCTCATCCCTCGATATGTCTGAAAGCTCTTTGCATAAAAGTGCCTAAAATCCCTTAGTAGACAGTCTAGTCCTTAATTCCCACACATTGTGAGGACTCACTACTAACCATCAAACTGTTTATCTGCACTTCCTAGTATTCGTAGGGTAGGACACGAGTGCAGTTACGTTCTTTATCCCAATTAACGATAGACTGGTATCCATCTCTGTAAGCTCATTTAACAAAAATATTGGAGATGAGTATTCATTATTAATTGGCCCAAATCGTAATCAATTACTGGCAGTTTCTTGCGGAATGTCTTCCCCCTTTTTACCTTGATTGACCTTAGAATCGTATGTGCAGACTATATATATATTATAGTACGAGCTGGCGTGAGAGAGTTGGTAAGCTGAGAGTGGCGAACACTAATGAACATTAATATTCACTTTCAAAGAGACTGTGATTTTTATTTCTTAAAGTCTTGTCCAAAGCTAATCGTTCTGACAGTGTTAGATGTTTACAACTTCCTTATACTGTACGAAAATATATACATAACAGGTGTATACGCTCTCGCATTTCGTGGAGAATTTATATATACTGACCTAGCAATATAGTATCTGGCCTAGGTATTTTCTCGCATAATATATATAATATATATAGTGATAGTTTATGTTTGGATTATTTGCAACTCATTATTATACTAACGACCACATATAGAGTATTATGCTAAATCTATATACCTTATTTGATTTCACCATGTATTACTGACTCAATCTGTTTCTTCAATTATAGCATATATTCCACAAAAATGATATGCTTATTACGCTAGTTTTCACCCAATGAGCAAGATAACTTTGCGAATATTTTTGGTCCGGTTATCATGATTTAGCATCAAATCTGCTGTACATCATCGGACAGGTCATGATTATTCATTCTTAATACTTTATTATGTAGTTTAGACCTATTGTACTATAATATACTGCAGCCGTGTTCCACTGTCAGACGTGTACATTATAGTACCTTGAGTGATAATTGAACTTGAAACTTGCAAGAATGTCCAATTTGGTCGCCTCTTACGACAGCGCACAAGAGGTGATCCTTAACACCTATTCTAATCCCTGGGATACTCCAGAGATAAAGAGACAGTCATTAGTAGACCTGTACTAGGATGCAGATCGATCGATTCGGAAAGTTAAAAACCCATGCTCGGACACTATGTCTTCCCCTTGCCGATAAACAAATAATATGCATACCCCCTAAATGTGACGGTCGTGTTCGCCGCATGCTAAGAGTGGTAGCAGTATGTTAGATGTAGTACTCGAACAAACACTCGCTTCAATCACTATAACTCATCGAAGTTTTTTTATATATTCTTTGCTATACACAAAAATTCAGAATAAGTGAAAGAGCATCATGAAGTAACATCAAGTGAGGTCCTAGTCATTGCATAATATGTAAAAGGAATACTAGCAAAGAAATAGGAAAAAACTAATGAGAATGTGCCGAAATGATATAATATATTCACAACAAAACACCTGAAGAAGAAATGCTATTAAATAGATTTTTCTCTAGGTAATTCATTCTGATTAGTGAGTTCTAAAAAATACATGTATAGTCCATTATAATTTAATTTAATTTAATTGGCATTATGACTAGAATAAAGAAATTATTAACTATGAGGAAAAACATATGCAATATACAAAATACTTATATGCAAAATTTTCAAATTCAGTTTGGCAGTTATTTTTAAATGCGAAAAAACACGTTTCAAAATGAGACACGAATAGACACCGAAAGTGACTGCAAAAGTAGATAAAATGTTACGATATTTCCACATGTACATGAGTAGCTGTGTGAAGACATGCGAGAAGCGAAGATGAGAGTTTTGTACAAGCCCTTAAATACAAAATAGTTATGAACAGTTTCATCGTACGCGAGATAATCAACTTTGTATACTGTGGTATTGAATAACGATCACCATGTACTAAAAACATTGTAGTTCTTAATAAAAAATACCAACAATTATCTTAAAAAATACAGTACTACATTTATCTTATCAGATCTTATACACCACTAGACACATCTTATGACAAGATCTAACGAACGAGCCGCAGCGATTCTACTAAACTCACGAACCAATATCTTTTATTCTTGATTCACATCCTAGAAAGTTCCCATGAGTAACCCATCTTATGATGCAGTGCCTTGACTTTGTGCCTCGTCTATCAAAAACTTCCGATGGCACCCGTGATGAGCGAAATACTGGCGTAGAACTGCCTATGAGTGTATATCAGTAAGGAAATGGATACGCTTCAACCACGGACTTTACATTATATGTTATATGTCCTACTTCGATGACAAACCATCTTCATGCCTGCTCACGCTGTATACGCGACAAAAAAAACTACAATAAACAAATTAATTTGTCATAAGGCATCATCCCAAATGACGAAACATCTTACCCTGTTTATTATTCATATGGCTTATGTGAAAGGACATTTAAAAATTAGTAAACTTTTTTCTCGGTAGCGCTTGCTATGTTATCAATTAACAATCGCACTTGATTGTGTTTCCAACCAATACCCACTTGATGTGTGCACATCGTCTTGAGTTCTATAACCTCGGGTCAACCTATATTTTGTTTTCAAATCCAAATTTCACATCCAGTCGATACAAAAAGAATCATGCCAGGGATTACTTATGAAAGCGGCAAGTATAATTATCACTTCCGTTTTTGTTACAGCGAGTAATTCCTCGTGTGACCGCTGATCACTGAGAGTCTAGCCCACTGTGCATAAGGGGATATCTTATCCCTAAAAATTCGCCTACGGTGGCATTTTTGAGTGTGAAGATGGTCGTGTGATGGGGCGTTTCTCGAGCTCGCTGGTTTCCAACATACATCGTATAAGATCATCAAAAGTAACTTTCATCATTTATGTAGAAACTCTATTACCTTTATCCATGCAGGCCTTGTGTAATCCTGCAAATTTGATAACGATTTTCATACGTATGTGGAATTGGTATCGTTGTTTCTCTGTAAGATACATCTGTGATTTAACAAACCAAATAAATGTAATTTTCAAAAGGAGATTAAAATGCATACTATGATATCTTTTATGTTTGATGTTGTTGACATCGTTCTAACTGACAGTAATGGTTTCTGGATTCTAATTTCCAAGACAAAAGACACAGAGGGGGAGAGGGGGCCAAAAAATTTTATACGTACAATACTGAAAGATAGAGGTGTGACCCTTCATGCCGCTGGAATAAAGGTTATCTCCTTTTTCTCCAAGCTTACAGAATTACAGGTCGGTTCCATATATAGACCTTCATAGTTTACATTTTGAGTTAACTCCCTTAAATAGTCTTTGTCACTCTACTACCATACTTCTGGTAATTCAACATAACATTCTAATAGTTACCCCTTTCTCGATAACTCGGACAAAAGTTTCCATACATTTGCATATCACTCTACTCTTGGTCGAAAAAGTTTCGGGACATTTTATTGCATCATCTTGCGTCATAAGAAGTATCAATCTTAACATGAATGATGATAAGAGTCCACACAGGGAACTTCTTGTGGAGAAGCTTTTTTGAAATGGACATCATGTATAGAGAGCAACGATCAAAAAACTACCAAGGATGGCAAAAATTGTATAATCCACATTTTTTTGTATTCTGTCTTCCTGAAGCTAGGGTCTTCACTGTTATTTTAAATTCCTTGAGGTAATAAAATCATTTCGAGAGGTGAAAATGAAGAAAATATGATTCTAAACCGGAGAAACATGTATCTAGGAGAGTGAGAAAGCGTATAAGTATCTGTGTAAGGGTTATTAACACAACAGCAATAGTGTAAACTACAAAAGCCTACAATGGCACATCTCACATTCTCTGTGAAAGAATCACTCAACTAGTGACTATTGTATCAATCGGGAATCTCAAAATACTTTTAAAAGAATTTATCAAATACAAAAACGTCACTATTGTACGAACTACCATTCATATATACGAGTAAACATGCTATGAATTAACAGTCACAAACCATGTGTGGTTTACTTTACCTCCGGGGGTCATGATTTGATCAAACTTAGTGGTTTTACTTGTATCCTCCGGCGGGTCGTATTATTTTAGGGATCAATGACTTGAATTTCGCATCGGCTATGATCCTCGCCTCCCCATCCTGGCACTATACATCTTCACCTTTTTTTCTTGGCCAGCGGTTCTTGAGAAGAAGATGTTTAACAATATGTTCGCCTATATACCATTTACTGTCAAACTTTACGAATCCCTTTATTGGCCGGGGGCGCCATCCGCTAACACCCTGGAGCCTCGTGATGACTTGAACAAACTTGAATAGCCACTATCATTTAGGAAGGCTGTTCATTATTATATACATTTTTACAGCTTTTCCTGTGCACTCGTGATGTGACGAAGAAGACGTTTTTTAGATTTCCCTAACTATAATAATATGGTAAAAACTTTTGATATTCCCCTATTTATGGTGTGAGATGCTACAAATTGCGAGTTGAGCTCCAAGAGGGGTGCACGATCGATTTTGAACCATTTTGGTAAACTATGGCAATTTCCACTTATTAGTCAATAGGCTTGAGTATATAGAATTTTTCAGCCTATATTCTGGTTATTAGTAGTTCTTGAGAAGAGATTTTATAGAGATTGTAATCCTTATATAGAATATCAAAGTAGAGGGGAATGTAATTACTTACTGAATTCCCCTGTTTGTGACTGCACACAGATGGGATTTACCACATGGGGGATCCATGAGTGAGTTGAAAAAACTGGAGTCGCAAATCGAGATCCAGGTATCCCCATGTGTTTGATTAGGAAGCTGATCATCATGGATGAACTGATACGCGTCAGAGGCTTTTCGGGGGCTCCAGCGCGTTACTTGAAGGATATGAAGATAATATAAACTCAAAAGTGATATTCCCATATATAAAATCGGAGTATGTACCAAAACTTTGATTCACTTGTGATCCTGTGGGTCCCCATCGCTACGTTCGCCTCGGCGAGTGTTGACATAGACTGAAAACAAATGTCTGGAACCGCAACTACTTATTAGGAAGCTTTCATATAAAATGTATACAGACTTGATATACTGCGTGTCACTGTGATTGTTGAGAAGAAGACTTTTAAGAGATTTGGTTATCCCTATATGAATAATAGATAACACCATCTTAGATCCCCATGTGTTGATCTCATTGTATCGCTCCGGGGAGGGAGTGTTGACCATCTCGCATAGTTGACCAACCACTTCGCATGATTTTCTTTAATAGAGGTTTAATAGCTCAATATAAATTTCGTAGCTGCTGGTGATATCCATGGTTAATAGGTTCCTCTCGAGAACGATTAAGAATATTTGTAAGAAAAGATTATGTTCCTTACATAGGTGTCTCAATATGTCGAGGTAGCAACTCTTGACTTCGCCCTGATTTTGGCCCATCGTACCCCCTGGGGACCCGGTTATGATTGAACAAACTTGAATCTCCATTATATTAGGAAGCCTTTCATATAAATCTCAGCTTTTCTGGCCCAGTGATTCTTTTGAGATAGTAAAACTATTTTACAAAGATTACCCTATATAAGTTCATATTGTGAAATCCACCTTTGATTCCCTCTATTGGGGCCCCATCGATAAACCTCGGGGTCATGATTTGTACACCCAGCATTTGAGATCTTCACAGCATCAGTCTCATCAGACGAGGCTTTACAACAAATAAATTCAAGCTTTACTGGATACAAGTGGTTCTTGAGAAGAAGAATTTTTTAAAGCATTCTTCCCTATCGTACATCATATGTACAAAACTTATTGATGCCCATAAGTTGGGGTCCGCACATCGTACCCATCCCGGGGGTTCATGATCTTGCTTAACAAACTTTAACTCCACCATATATTAGGATAGCATTCATATAAATTTCAGCTTTCTGGCCACATGTGGATTGCTTTGGATAAGAAGAGATTTTAGAATGGACACACCTGCGTCACTCTTATATGCAATCAGATTGCGGTGACATTACCATAGCTCCCTTTGACATGAGGAAGCAACCCAGTCTCCTTCATATATGACAAACTGTTCCGGTTCAGGTGTAGGCGGCTAAAAACACAACCTCGGCAACCCGTTCATTGTAAATGTACTCGAGAAATGATTGAATTATGTAATTATAATGAAGTCACCAGACATACAGAGTGCACAAGTGCAATCTGAGTGAGCTACTGCAGAGATCGGGTCAATTGAATTAATTTTACCAAAATAGTTCGAGACTTATTAACAGCTCTCTTTAGATGGTTAACATAAATGTCGCACCTATTCAAAGTTTGCAGAATCATATGTGGAGAGAGGTGGATAAATGTAGTAGTATGAATTGTAGGTGTTATGTGTCACTCGACAAATTATGTGTTCGAAAGGCAGAATCTTCTATGTTTAGCGATGTTTATTAGAGATGAGCGGGTTACAGTAGTAAATTCTGGAACATCGCTTTACCTAAAATTGTTGCAAATAGAGGAAATTGTCTAAGCGAAAACTCACTTAATCTAGTGAGGCAGGCATAAGGGACAGAAAGGGCTTTCTCCCATTGAGTGTTCTGCTTAACTGGTTATCGTTTATTTTGCAATTCATTTAGACTAATGTAGATGTTGTTCCGGAAAACGCAAAAAGCCCTTTATGAATTCATCTAAGATCATGAAATTTGTTCATATTATTGAAAGCGCACGATGGTTACGTGTTTGAATTCACTGGCTGCATTTGATTAACCCCATGCATACGCTGTATGAAAAACATCAATGCAGTTTGTCGAAATCTAGCAGTTCCTTACGGCTTTATACGTGTGCGTAATGAGCCAGAAGGCGTTAAACGTAGTTTTTCCCTGTATAGTGAGCAAGGGATGAGGGGCCACGAAAAGGCTCCCATTGTTGAGAAGCAAGTCAAGTGAGGGTGTTACACTAAGTAAGCGAATATTTTAGGATAGTTATCGAATTAGCAGTTGCTAGGACACTAGGTACTTGTTCCGTAATACGATGTGCTGAGAAAGGGAGGTGACTGAGCCAGATAGTATCATGAAAAGATATTAACTTCCTGAAGATTCCTAAAGTTCTAATTGAGTGAATGACCTCTCCCTCGCGCCGTGTGATGGTATTACGTATGTGTGAAAATTCCGAAGATGCAGTAGTTATCCTGGTGGTGAGTTTATTAAACTTGGGTGACTGGTCCGTAGTATCCAAGGTGGGAGTATTTTAGGGAACAGTACATAAATGATATGTAGTGGTTATTGCTTGGACAGCTTAGGAGAAGATGGAGGAATATGGTGGCAGGTGCTTCCTATGCGGGTGTGTAAAAACAGTCGCTACTTAGTGAGGCGCTGTAGAGACTAAACAGATCAAGAAAGGGATGTACATCCTATCGAACCGTGGTAACCGGGAGAGGTGAGCAACTGTCCAGCAGAACACACATAGCTGGAATAGTGGTTAGACAATTGTTTGGAATCGTTCGATAATTGGATGTGTGGTAATGATCAGAAAATTTAGCTCAAACTTACTCACCAAAATTGGACACTAGAATTATGGCAAAATGTGTCGATGTCAACGGTAATGTGTAATGTCTCATTATACAATAAAACGGCTGAGTGAGTACGAGAGAGAGATTCGAATACTGGTTACCTTCTGTAAAAATTAAATTATATATGAAACAAATCATTTCTGAGGGGTCAGCTGAAATATGCTCAAAATGACATTCGAGCCTACATCCTTATCCTGAACTCGTATCCACCACCCAAAATTTATTGAGATATACCGGCATACAAATTAGCTCCTAAATGCCAGTTACGGCTAGTGCAGTATTATCAGCAATGACCTTGTTTGCGATTATACTCAATATGGTTATCCAATTCGAGGAACTAATTCTGGATTCATTGGGCCTCGAGAGTCTTGAATGGCGTTTTGATCGATTTTAACCTCTTTTCGGGTTAGACTGGTGTAGGATCACAATGTTTGCCATATACTCGGTAATACATTCTGTAGAAAAATTACAGATTAAGATCAAGGTTCACATTCGATCACCGTTTAATCTATATTCATAGGTTCTTCGTGTTCGACTATACTGTGCTGATGGTGTGCAGAACGAGCGCGATGTTACAAATATTAGATTGAATATCTGCAAGCAATGTGAGACAGACAAGTAGCCAGGGAAAAACTGATATTTATTGAACAATTTTTTTTAAAGTTCAGTGAAGTGTGAGCGGCCGTAACGTCTCACGTTAAATTGCAGAAGGATGATGCTTATCAATACCAGCAATCCAAATTCTGTGGCAAGCCCAAAGCTTTGTATTCTTATCCTCATACTTCGCTTTTGATCGCAGAAGAGCTCACCGTGTTGGCACCATAAACTATTCAGTACAGATTTATGGTGTATATGATTATCTGTATGGATTATTGAATTCACGTTTGAACACCTGTATTGTAGACTATCGCAAATATTTGATGTGTCTGGCTCGATAAATACTTTAGCAAGGCACCTCGGGCTTAACAGTGCGGAGTGGAATCGTTGTCGTTATCTGTTCACAGAACACAAATTACACTTTTCTCAGTTGTTTAAAACTAGCAAATTGGAAGACGAGAGTCATATCCTCAAATAGTGCAAAAGGAGTCTATAATACATGATACCTTGGCAATAAAATATTGGGACAAAAGAGTCCTCAAAAACCATTATGCTAACGGTTTAAGTATTGGTGTAACTCCTCATACTATTCAGGAGCAAGGGTGTTATGAATGAATACGATGCTCCAAAGCTCATACTGTGCAGAAAACAAGAGCACGCCAATGTGCATTAGTTCTACGCCGTAACGTATGATTTTCTAGTTATGAATATTTCCAGCGTTTCACTATTTCGACGTGCGCTGAAGCTTTGCTGAGATGGACTGACTGAACCTTTATTAAATGCGATGAAAAGCAGTATCAGTATTCAGGCTAATTTGAAGTTGAATCCCGCGTACCATTTGCCTTATGCCTTCACCCATTAGATCATAATGAGTAAAGGTCTCGCAATCACATAGGTATACACACGAATTTCTAACCGTAGATTAAGCTACCGGGGTACAGTAACCAGCGGAATCAATTACAGAGATTATTAGCATTTTCTGTCGATACCTCTTAATCATAGCCTAAACAAGAGTTGTGTCTTAATAGCTAGAGGTCGTCGAGCCGTGCCAATGAAAAGGAGACAAAAAAAGAAAAAAGTAGGTCATCTTCCCTCAATCTGGTGCGTGGAATATATCGAGTACTGGGCCAATGTATCAACTCAACAACATGAGAATTAGCCAAGTTGTGTAAGAATCTCGTGGAGGCGAATGGTGGGTCTTGGGTTCCCATAGGTGTTATCCTTGAAACCATACAGACGGTCTTTCCTACTAAGCTGTACATCTAACGGACCCGTTTGTACCTCTTTGTGGACCTAACAACTCCTCTCGCACAATCGAGTTGCCGGAGGAATCGGTCACATATATGTGGTACAGAATTCCTGGTGAATCGAATGTGTACCAAAAAGTTTGTAACATCCAGTGGATGCTAGCAAGACTGTTTAGAGTACAATCTCTGCGTGTGTCTTCCGGGGTGTGTACTCTCTCGATTCATTAACAAACGTTATGCGCTATACTATGTAAACAAGCTCGAAACCCTAGCGACCTTGACCTTTGACCATACGGAACGACTTGAATACAAAATAAAATGACGGTAGTTGCGTTTATTCATCGCATTTCCAAGGTGAGGCTGCTACCTGGCAAGTAGTCATCTGAAATAGTGGTGTAGCCAAGTTGCGTAAAAGATTCATGGAGGCTTTACGGTTGTTCAGAGTCTTAGTATGTTTTATCCTACCCTACAACATTATTTCCGAATTAAAAGTGCAATACTGATCGACACTTTGAACGTCTGACCTAGCGAACCTTGAACCTAGAACGATATGAACCAAGTCTGGTTAGGGTCTATCATCTTCCTACTGCTACCGAATGATAGGTGATCAATAGCTATACCAGTTGTTAAGACTTGGAGTCTTACCGGTTTAGTCTTTTAATCTTGCTCTACAACGATTTTTTTTTTACATGAACGATACACTACGGACCTATTGGACCTATAATTATTAATCTCTTGCCAGAACCTGATGAAAACGAAATTACCAGCAATCTGTATCTTATCATAGGGTGATTTCAATTATGTACCGCAATGTGTTATGATTCTGAGAGTCTTAAGAGTATCAGGTGCTGGTCATCATTTCATGGCTCTATACTAACGTGCTCTTATCCATTAGTACGTGACACTACGATCTCCTACTCGAGCCTAGCATTGACCTCTGAACGCGTTTGCAAAAAATATTGCTTTTGATTAAGCAATTATCAGTAAAGCACAAAACTAGGATAGAATATGACTTCCAGTATTCCAGATAATTGTTCATACTAACCAAATGAAGAACTATAATGCTTAAATAACTCGTTGATGAGATAATATGATGCGACCTTGAACTTCTCACTCTTACCTAATTTTAGCCCCATGCTACACAAAACGTATCATAGCATCGGCAATTTGTTCGTAGTGACAGTAGTTAAATGTTATAACGCTTGACGATTCACTTCAAAATTACTTAAGTCACCATGTTTGACTAATGAGAGTAATTTTGTATGTAATGTAGGCAATTTTAGTACTCTCTTACTGACATTATGATTCACATGTACGCTCTCGTGTTAAAACATAACACCATGAGTTAAAATAAGCGTGAACTTATGTTTTGTATGTCTTATAGTATACCATATTTCTCTAGTGACTCTTGTGGCACCATCTTTCAAAATTTTGTGAGTGACCTTGCATGTAAACTCTTTAACATTGAAACACCCATATTTGGTACATATTAATTATTTGAAAATCCTGCGGGTGACACTATTTGGGAGAAATACATAAATGATATGATACATCTTCAAAATAAACATTGTCTCAAATACGCTGTTAAAAAAATGTAATTCAAGGCACTTTTCCCTTGTATAGGTATACATTGATCTTGGAGATCGCATATTGTGACTAGAGCCAGAAAGATAGACCATTTGTGTCCTATTTGGAGGAGGGCCAAATACCCATTAAGACTACTTCCACCTGACGAAATGTGAAGGTTCATAGCTTTCCGAAGCTCCCATGGTAAGAACAAGTAGCTCTCTTAGAATTGCATAAAATTTGCATTTGAACCTGACTATAAGACTCTGACATAAGTAACAGTAGAGATGAGTATATATTTTTATTAGTTGATGTAATTATGGAGAAGTGTTTTCTAATTTTGTAACCACTGACCTTAGTTGTTTCAAAAATTAAAACACTTTGAAAATATACAATAGCGTAATATTTAAATTAATTTCTATATAGTTGCATCGAAGTCATCCTTGACCTTTTTACGATATTTAACATGACATTTTGACGAAAACTCTTCGGGAGCTGTCAACAAGCACCCTTGTCGACTAAATATCAAGTTATAAACGTAACATTTGTAAGCGAGTAAAATGTATAGCAGATATACTTTAAGTGAGTTATCATAGTAGAAGGCGAAGTCTGTGACGACGTGGTGCGTGATTAGCTGGGGCCCGCGGGACTCTGACCGGGACGGGCTATTGCATCTCCGGTCCAAAAGACGGACACGACAGACGAATGTTAGAGGCGCTGAGATATCTAGTGCCATTGCTGCAACCCCAACACGACCAGTGACTTTAGTTCTGTTTCGTATGCGAGTCGTGTCAAGAATAAGAGGAGCATAATTTCAAATAATAATCAAGAGTACGCTCAAATATTCACATGTACTTTTTCTACGACATGCTTATTAGCGATGAGAATCATAATTAATAATGTACAAGAGTAGAGTCATTTGGGTTGAAAGAAGCACCCGATCGTGGTACGGCGACCGGACCAATGAAAATCTTTTGAGGTTGGTTGCCCATCGTCAGATATAATTATTGAGACTTGACCACGCTCTTGACGCCATTTATTACGTCAGTTTATTTTAACTTGCAGGCGTATATTTTCGGACGACAGAACATCTAATGTACTCTGACCTTTTGATCGAAATTCGAGCATCTCCTCTGCATTATCGGATAGATCAAGTTGATAGTCATACTAGTCGTATTGTGCTCTCTCTCAAAAGATACCTACACTGAAAAGGACTTACCGGTTCAGCCGGACCTACAAAGCTCCGGACGGAACAGGGAATCGTTGTGGAAATCCGATGTTAAACATTGATTGGAACACGGATCGCTAAACTTTTATGAAATACCAGTAATACGTATCCTAATGTCTATCGTTGCGCTGGACGATACTAAATAAATAAATTAGTCAGCAGTAATAGTTTGATGAATTATTAATTATAATTTTCTCCAGAGTGCCTCACAAATGAGTCGCGCCAATACTAACTGACCACTTTGATGAAATAACCTATGGATTGATATGACTCCTAATAAGCCTTTATAGTCTCAGAACTTGATCGACTGCTACAGACTTAATCTATTGGCAAGGCGGTCCAATCTTAGATACCAAATCATGTATATGGGAAGGTATCTTGCAAAGGCTTCAGACAATGCGTAAAAAAAATAAGGTTCGGCTAGAAAAATTCAACGCAATTCGGAGGAAACTACATGTGACTTTATTTTATCCTGGTATAGTAGGTGGTGTAAGGTTTTGTAACTGTTGAGAACAGAGTTAGAAGATTTCAATTTACCCTGCTCTGAGAGGTTTTATGAAGTATCTTAATAACTAGTATTTGGTGCCGATAGATAATTGTAACGCTCAAACAGAACGAGTGTTTTATGGGCATAAATCCTAAGGTGTAATTTACTTTTAGTCCGGTGAACATCAGGTGATAGTATGTTGTAGTGGTAGCGGCGGAGTAAGCTACTTCCCGCCTGTAAAATGTTAGTTCACATGTGTTAATTTATTTTTATGTCTCTCATAGTTTACTTGTGTAGCCTATTGGCATATTTTCATATCCAAGTAAATCCGCAAAAAGACCAAAACAGCATTATTATATCTTTGTTTTTGATTTCATAAAAACCAGTCACAGATACTGTGACGTACTGACCTGCTTTCCAAGTATAATATATAACTAAAATTTGATAGCTTCCATGTAAGATTTTGTTATTTTTTATGTATTTACTTGGCCGTGTAGTGACAGTGCGGTATTTTTCTTGACAACGCTAGTAAGATATAATTGTTCGACAAATATTTACTGATAGTCATTAGAAGGTAAAACATTTCGAAAGGGGTAAGCAAAATTCCAATGAAAATATAAAGGTGCATAATGCTCATGATGAAACCAAGTGCTGGGTTAGAATTTCGATGCCGATGCTGAGTAAACTATGTGAAGATTTTTTGAAAACTCAAGCAGCATGGCGCGGATATCCAAGGAACTAGGAAGTATGAGATCATGTTCGTATCTGGCGTATTGTTTGCACGTGGGAGAGATTAGTCTATCTCTGTCTTTCCTGCCT
>CAJDSM010066052.1:1964-17810 GCA_903981925.1 Ostrea lurida | reverse complement strand
AGAGCTATTTTAGGTTTGGCTCTAACTTACTACATCACACCAAATTTCCTTCAAATGATTTTCCATGCCCAAACGCCTACCAGTCACAGCAAATTCTCCACATTGAATTTCCGATGGCCCACATAGCACTGCCTAGCCATCAGCACAATTCGCACATGATTTCCATGCCACCATAAACTCCTCCATACACAATCCCCTCAACATGATTCGCATGCCATCAACTCCTACCATCACACCAAATCCTCACATGATTTCTATGCCGCATAATCGTGACATCATTACCATGCACACCTAACGAAATCCTTTCGACATGAGTCTTTTTTCCACATGCCCATCAACTATTCCTATATCACACTCTACACCCCTACAATACAATTCATCATGACTTTCATGGGCCCAACTAACTTACACATCGCACGAATACATCCTTGCACGCAATACAAATATTTTTCCATGCATAGACGCATGACTAACTTACCATCCTCAATCACCAAACAAATCCAAACCTCAACGCATTGATTCGCCATCGTCCAATAATCTACCATTCGCTACAATCCTCAGCTATGATTATCCACCATAAAAATTCATATGTCCAATTAACTTTATGCTAAACCATCATACAATCGCACTCACATGATTTGGAATTTTAAGAAAAAATTAGTCGAACATGTGCATTTTCACGTTCCACCGAAGATAGTATTACGTACCCCAACGGCATGATGATTTTTCAACAAGGGATCAAGACAACGGCGTTGAATACGTAGTAATGTGCGACTTGTATAAAGCGCCAGGGGTTATGGCCATTGTAATCTCCAAATAAATGGAAATATGCATTCAGCTGATCTCCCGAGTTATCTTACTTCTGACTATTGGAGGGGAAGTATAGTATGAAGCATTAAGGAAGACTTCTATAGATATCCGACTTCGGCGATGCATCATTGTATTTCATCAAAAGCAAAAAATGAGGATTGAGGAAGAAGGGAAGAAAACAGGCGGTTATTGACTATTGGCACAGTGGTAGAATAATTTTATTTTATATGGATTGCAACGTTCTTCCTAGTCCAAGAAGCCATTCCGTTGAAATTCCTTATATGACTGAGGGAATGTGTGGAAAAAGTTCGTTTAAAGAAATATCTATTAGACGTTCTGTTTCGTTGAATTGATTGATGGTTTCAAACTCACATTAAAATATTTTACTTGGTCTAAACGACCGATATTTAACCATTTGTATTTGTCTTCTAATAGACTAACAACAAGTTCCCAATACTAAGAAGAAATTATATTTTGTTTTCATTTTACTGGATTGAGTTTTCTTATGCTAAAGCATTGTTTATCTCTAGCTTAAATTTAAATTACCAAGAAGAAGAACATTTCGTTGAGAAAAAAAACTGAAATATTCAGTTTTAACACGCACTCGTCATTCTTTGTACTCCTCTTGTGATACTAAAACACAGTTTAGTCGACTAAATCAACGTTTATTTTCCATGAAAAATTTAGGGAGAAAGATTCAGATTCGATAATGCTCAACCAGAATTGGGTCCACTAATTCAACTTTCGAAATCTTCAAGTATTTGTTACTCATGTATATCGCTTTGTCAATATATTATTTTTACATTGTTTGAAGGTGTTCTTAGCAACATCGGCTGCAGGTTTTTCAAGACTTGACAAAAATTCAATCTATGGGATTCAGTTTGAATTTTTTCGTGCACACTTAGTTTTTGAAGCAGACGCCGAAAGGTATACTTGATGCTTCCATCTATAAACAATGCGCTTTGGCTTTTTCGTAATCGTAGAATATACTTTCAGTATCACGACTCTTTAAATATGTACATTCTTTTAAGGCATGTGAACTTTTAATGTTATATTTCATCTAAGGACGATACATATTAGATATAACTAAAGAGGACAGGGAGGACTGGTATACAAAAGTTACTTCGAGATAAGTGAATAACGATTGAACGTTCAAAAGGGCAGAACTTGTGATTTATCGATCGTACTGTAGTAGGCATTCTCGTACCACCTGGATTCTGTATTTTGTCGACCCTCCAATGGTTCAATTAGGTGTCACGTGAACTAACAGTCTTGTTTCGAGCTATTGAGTTGCGTTCTAGTCGGATACGCGATTCAACATTCCATTTTTGATTTGCTCTACCAGTGATTTTTCACAATTCGTTGTGGAGCCGGAATTTTGTTATAAAGGATGCATTTGAATATTGCCTCTCGTGGTCACGTCCAATATAGCATTTTTTCACACGTAAGCACGACAGTTGAGATGCGATGGGTGACGTATATGGGTTGGCGTTTTCTCCAGCTCGGCTCATTGTCATTCTGCCAATTGATTTTTTTTACTGGAGCGCTTTTTGGAATAAGACACACAGTAGTTATAATTAACACGGGACACAAAAGTCAGTATCGATAACGCGTTCTTGTGTTCGTATTGGATGAAGTTTTTACTAGGTTCTATGACGCAAGGACAGCAAGCTATTTTTTAGTAAAACAAGTTGTGCAGTATATTTTGTTTGAGTTATGGAGGTTGCAACAGTTCACGTTTAAAAAGGCAGCAGGGTGCGGACAAACTACTTAATGTCAATTCGGTTATTCACAAACGATAGGTGCATGACGTCTATAATTTGCTGCCTGTCGTTGGGCAAAGCTTGTCTTGATGGTGCCATTTTCAATCAAGCAATCTCGTGTTAGTATTTATTACAAGACGCTTCCCTCTTTCAAATACAAATGATGGTGCGACTAAGCCATCACAGGAGCATCAGTAAATATTTTACTATAGCTACTCCATTACTTGATAAGGACAATCGGTTAAGCGGAGTACGGGATAACCATTTAAAATGCGCACCAAAAATTAGAGTATGACGGTGGCTGTTATCTATGTTCTTTATCTCCCATACCGTTGTTGAGTGTTGTGCCTCCTCGTTTAAGGCACGATGAGAAGATCCCATTCTGCATGTTTTTGTCCCAGGTAAATGATGCCTTTGATGGTGTCAACACTCTTGTTTTGCGGCTATTCGGGTTAATAGTTAGATGGTGCGGTGATCAGTTCTTTCATTAATGCTAATGTTGCCTATATAAAATAGTTTTATATTCCCAGTGAACTAAAATAATAGATAATACAAGTCTTTCGCATCTGCTTCTCACTTTAAATTCTGTAATCGAACATGTGAATACAATAGTAATAATTTCGATATTCTTTTATTAAGGGGGAACAAACGGATAATTATTTGGATATTTCCCAGCTGACCTAAACACTCCATCATCAGCTGCAAGTGTGTTTATGTATTCAACCTTCAATACACAAGAATTTATTCTGACGTAAATGGCAGGGGTTTTAATTGTTTCGCCGGGATAGTGAAGGTATACTTAGAAGGCATTTTTAAAAATCCTCCATTCTTTGGAATAGCTTCGTGTCCACGGAGTCCGCAAATGGGTCTGGTTGGGTAATGATAGGTTGCCTCACCGCTTATTAATCGAAAATAAAATACACAATTTGTGTATTGCAGAATATACCGACTTTTAACCATTTCACAGGGTTGCATATGAACTGTCTATTTGTCCTAGTTGGTTACTTATGTTGTTCATATTACCAAAAGTGCCTCCAGTTAAAACGCCAGCAATTGACAGCGCTGGGACAGAAACTAACCATCGCAATCTCAACTGCTTTGTCTTTTTTAGAAAATTTAGTTGGAGACGACGAGAGATATCCAATGCATTCCATTTAATACAAAATTCTCGTCCCAGTGGATGGTAAGTCTCGAAAAATATTTTGGAAAGTCTGAATCTCGTATGTCGCATGAAACGAGTTTGTCTTGCACAACTCGTTGTCTACCTGAATCTTTTGTACATATTGGTCCAGCTAAATTTCTTATGGAATTCAGTTTTTATAGTCAAGATTGAAAAATATGCGAGTTTCTACCTATCTCAAAATTCGTGGCCGCTATTATGTTTCATCCGTAACCTTCTCTGTTAGTCCTCCCGCTCAAGGCTTTTTGCTAAATAACCAGCTCGCTGATCCTCTATTCGGTAGCTAGAATTATTTAGGATATAGTCACGTTACTTGAATGAAAAAGACACATAATATGTATCATGATTAAGTCTTAAAATTTGGGGGTCTTAGGAATATAGTGCTAGAATAATCGACTTCCAGCAGGCCATTTGTCTGATGTTATTAATTTACATCGCTTGTTTAAATTAGTTGCACGTCCCAAGCCATGATTTTTTCAAGTCTGATTCAGCCGTGTTGTGGAACCTTCAAATACTGTAGATTGAAATATCACATCATTTAAAATCTACATTCAAGAATGATTAGTCGTGGACAACTTTATGTTCGAGTTATTCTTTCTCCCCTAATGTTTCTCTGCGCGATGAAATTTTTCTATCGACTATGTTATTTTCAAATGGGTATGCACAGAATAATGATAATGAACAAGTTTTCTCAACGAAAATTGTCTCTTTCTTGGCTTACATCTTGGTGAAGGGAAAATGCCAATTCCGAAATTTTCCAAATCATGTGAGAATTGTATGATTGTAGTAGTTGATGTGGGCCATGGGAAATCATGTGAGGATTCTGTTTATTGATGGTAGGATATATTTGGGACATTTGGAAAGTCGATGTGAGGATTTGGTGTGGATGTAGGGAGTTATGGCATGGAAATCAGTTGAGGATTTGTGGAATATGCGGTCAAGATATATAGGATGCGGCCCATGGAAATCATGGTGAGGGATTTTTGTTTGATTGGTAGGAGTTATGTCGGTCATGGCAAAATCATGTGAGAGATTTAGTTATTTGAGTCTTGTAGACTCAAGTAGGAGTTATAGGGCAGAGAAATCATGTGAGGATTTGTGTGAGGGTAAGGAGTTATAGGGCAGGGAATATATGTAGAGGATTATTGTGTTTGGATAGGCAGTGACGAAGGTTATAATGGGATGGAAATCATGGGCAAGATAGTTATTTGCTGTGAATGGTGGGCTCAATGGGCATGGAAATCGAGCTGTTGATGAATTGTAGTGATGGTTGATTGCGAGCTCATTAGGGCATGGAATCCATGTTGAAGGATTTTGTGTTGAATGGTTTAGTAGTTAGAGGCAAAATTTTACATAAAATACTCTCCATTGCTGGGGTGAGATGACCCCCAATTGATCGCATTCCAATGTTTTTGCTTAGAATTGGCTTTTGTCCTAATACGACTTTACTGTCTCATGCACTTTACTTGCGATTTTGAAATGTTAGACGGACTTTAGGTTCAGGCATCCTCAAATTTTGGTATATATAGATATTGAATCTCCAAGACATTTATAGCGCAAATGGGTACATTCGATATTCTATACAAGTGAACTTGGTAGATTTCATTACTGATTACTAAAGGGACACCAGCGTGTGATCTAGTTTTACCAGTATTACGGGGGGCGGCCACAACACCAACACCTCATTTTTTAGGCCCAAGTATCAATAGGCAAATGTTAACTAGATGTGTAAACATTTTTTAAACAGTGTTCGTTAACAAAACATATACACACACTACAAGTCAAGTGTATACGCGGATCAACCACGACCCTGACGAGCAGCTTGAAGACATGATTCTTATGGTGCCCATGGAGGAATAGGCAATTCTTTGCTGAGACCGGACACCCGCCGTGCAGTCCTTAGTCGAAATGCACAGTATGACGGATTTACCCGGCATCGTCACAATTTCACCACCTCGAAAGAGGTGGACACAGAATCTAAGAAACGACGCAATTTGGACAACAAATCTTTGATCAAATAATGTGACTTAATGCTGAATTTGTAATCGCAAGAACAGGTAGATTATAGTGCGAACGCTAAAAATTTGTGAAATTGATGATAACTTTTAAAACGAGATTCAGTTCTCTATAGGTCAGTACTATGCACATATCTATTGTTTGGTAGTGTTTGGCCTCGCGTTTAACCAGTCAGCTCAATCGCATGCAGGTGCTTCTTGCGTATCACAACTCAAAAGTTGGGACTGACTATAACACAGCCTTTGACATTTTAAAGGGCTAGTATTACATTGCTATCATAGAAAGACTTTACGAAGAATGTGGTTATCAGCCTGTCCATATTCTGTGCATTCTAATATACAAATAGTACACAATTAAAGTAGGAATCTGACATTGAATGTTTATAAAATCAATTTAACCTCCTGCTGATTAATTTGATCAAGAATATAAATATGGTGGGCCTCTGATCATGACACTTTTTCATTATTCATATAAAGGTTGAAGTTAATCAATACAATTATGTTTGACAAAACTTCTTACGTATTTTGCTTTTATAAGATACTGAGAATGTTGTTAAATAAAGACGATAAGTCGGATCGGAATGATACACACAAGATGAGTCCTAGACATAATTTTTAGTCTTATAGCTAATCTTTTATTAACATAACTTTTCAAGCACTACAAGTAATTTTAACTTATCCTCAATTAAGTACCTTCTTTACTTGAACAGACGATAGTGAAGTGTATACCATAGATTTGTAATTGGTTTTGGGGGTAGTTGATCATTTATATTATTACTTGTTCCGACATCCTTATTTGAGAGAATTTGATTAAGTATTTCATTTGTATTTTACAGCCAGCAGACTCAACGGTTCTTGTTCTTGAAGATATACCATTTCCACATGTAAACAAGACTGAGTATCAGGTTAATGTTATTAAGGTAACATCTCACACCCGAAGGAGCGGGAGTTTTACCTTTCCGTAGAGTTAACAACGAACATGTTCATAAACATGTTACATTCTGGCATTGCATTGGAATTGATTGTTGTTGACACTATTGATAGGATATCACTTATCTGAGGCTGTGGGTTATTTTGTTCAGTACGAGGAATAAATTGAGGCTGAGCACATTGGGACTACCTAAATGACCGTTATTATACGGTTGTTCAACCACACGCCTATCCCAGCATTTTTACTGATGAGGGAAATTGACATTATGTCTCGCTCGCCGTTTCTCGATAGTACAAGCGCTCGGGTTAAAGAATGTATTTATATTATGCCAATATGATGTTTGGGTTCATATACAGTATGGTATTGCATGTAGGGCTGGTCATATTGGTCAGGCAAGTGCGTGGTGTGGGGGATTGAGTTAGGTTTTAATTAGAAGAACGGGTTTTGAACAGGGTATTTCAACTTTCAGTACTGGCCGCGTTTAATTAAGGCAGCGAAGACAAGTCTGACAACAAAGCAGGACGGGAGAATTCAATTGTTAGACGACAGTTCACTTAGATGTCACGTGATATTGAAATAGGGTGAACTGTGCTCACAGTTTGTGTCTGAATTAGTGAACTGCCTCGTCTGCGTGTGTATTTTCAACTAACTGTTAATTAAAGTTCCCCCCTGGTTGATTGAATTGGCTGTAATAAGTTAATAAGGGAGGGGTTCGTAGTATAACTTAAATTTTAAAAAGTGATTGTCAACATATTTCAGGGGTAGGCTCTTTGGGGCGTGAGGGGCCCCTTTGTAGTTACCGCTGCCTGTTTTGGAGGCATTATTCGAGCCCGGAAGGGGCGACTATTGCGGTGTGTACATCAAGTAAGTAGTTGTTGAAAAGATATGGGGCTGCGCGATACTCGTGAAGGGCCTCATATAGAGAGATGAAATGTTATACAGGGTACGCCCTTTGTGTGATACAGGACAAGGAGGCGGCAAGTTTTGACTACATTGTTATAGTTGTATGGTTAATGTTAGACACCCAACTCGCCTGGTTCTGGGACTTCCGAGAACCCGACGGCTTTTTTCGGCTGATAGTACTAGATAGCATTATAAGTGTTTGAAGATGGGAACCTCACGGCGGGCACTGTAACGTGAAAAGGCCATTTTAGAGAGATTTGTAATATCTTATACGGGTAAGGCCCTTGGGGCAAAAGAATGGCCCTCCACGTATGAAGTAATGTTCGCATAAGACTAATAGTTATATTAATCACCATAGCTCTATTAGTTCGTGGACTATCCAGAAGCCCGAACCTACGCAGAACGGTATTACGGTGTATGACATAGATGAAAGGGCATAGATAGATAGATGAAAGTAAGGGTGCTGACGGTACAATCCGTGTAGCCCTCCTTGTGGGAAGATTGAATGTTTAACAGGGTGAGGGTCCCCTTTTATGAGGCGGTGCAACAGTCCCTGCATGGTTGTATAAATGATCGTTCTATGCTACCCCTGCCTGGTTCTGGCCTCTGACAGAGAGGCACCGAACGACTAGTATTCGCAAGTGAATATATCATAATGATACATTGTTGTTTGAATTCGAGGCGGGCTGGCGCATACGGTGAGCCCCATTTTTAAGTGGAGATGGAATATTTCGGGGATGTCGCACGCGTTTGGCTTCCTGCGAACGGTTTCTCGCTTTGCATGTTTAATAATTACGAGCGGGAGCTCGGTTTCGGGGCGGGAGGCCCCGCCCGCGATGCCAGGCTCTAGAATGTAGGTACACGTAATGTAAAGAAAATAGTTTCAATATTCAGTTTTCAGAGAAAAGAATCATACTGTCTACATACGTTCAAGGAAATTTTTCGTGGACCCACTGATTGAACAGAGGTGTAATTGAAGGGGGGCACGCCATCTTGTTTCTCTTTTAGTTACGTTCATCGGTGTATTTTGGAAAAAGTAAAACCCCATTGTAAACAAATAGTATGTAACAGTCTGCGCATTGATTATAACATTTTCGTGATACAACTACAGCTAATTATCATGATCAAAATACAATGATGTTGAAACTTCTTTATATTTGCAAGGTTTCTAATTCTAATGTTGATTGATGGATGAAAACGGAACTAAGGCGGTGGATTTTATGAACGACTTAAGTATTATGAACGACGTATCCAATTTGGGGAAGTTCATGTAATAAAAAAAATAATTACGACAGTATTAGATAAAAAAGCGCTTTCCCGGCTTAAACAGGGGATTTTGACTGGTTGCTTGGTTAATTTTTACTTATTCAATCATAAGTAGTTTTCTTTTATTGCTTGAGTCAAACGGAGTATGGTATTATTGTGTATTTTTTAATGCTGTTCTATGTCTCGGAAGAAAAACATGACGATTGATCACGATCAAAAGATAGGGGCTGTAACAGTCACGAAGGCCACTGTTTTACGCCGTTGGATTCAGGCGGTTTGCTAACTATCCCACGTTTTAATACGATACTCGTCGACGTAGCGTAATTGTCGACGATGTAACAGTGGATATAGTGTGAACGTCGAATTAGCTGCAACTACTTTATGTGTGCTGCTTTAGCGATCAGTGGAGGCTTTTTATGGGGGTAATTAAATTATTATCTAATTTTAACCGATCTCCTTTGAAGTACCTTATTAAGTTATATCCACGAAACTTTAGGATTCTAAGGAAGTTATAAATGTTTGATCTCGGAAACATATTGATGACTTTTTATTGTTCTCTCTCTATTCTCTTGTCTTGTGTTTACAACCTATTTTCATTTTTTGTTTTTTAATATAATTCAAAGATAAATTACGAAAGATAGATAGACTGCAACTCTTTTTCAAATATGACAGACAACAGGAATCAACCATAACGTATGTATAGCAGTTTAATCATCGAGTGCGTTTACTACATTTGATGACTTTCTATTCCCATCGTATTAATTGTTGTTTTATTCAGTATGCTCTTTTAATTTTTTCAAATTAATTATGATGCTTATAAATTTGTTTGCCATGACAATTTTAATATCATTAAATTGAGTCCAAATTGGGGGGAAATATCTCATATGTTTATTCTATTATCTAATTTTCAGTTGAGGTCGCACTCATCTTTGAAGATATTTTGTTGCAGTAACCGAAATTAATAAATTAAATACTAAAAGAATTGATTTCTTTTTTTTTTTTTAATAAGATTAAACAATTGTAACTAATATTAAAAATCGCCTCCTCTCTCTTCTCTCTATGTGCCTATTGAATTTGATCGTTATCACACATTACTCCGTCATCTAGGACTCAAATGTAGAAAACTACACTGAAAGCTAAGAGGATAAATCGAGCCGACCATAGAATTATTGCCTTGGACAATATATTTAGTGTTTAGTCATTATAAATATAACATAATAATTTATTACGTACTTGGAGAGGTCTAAATAGTATCTTTTTATTTGTCTATTTCTAATCAAAAAAGTTTCTTACCAGAAGCTCTTATTATATTTATAATGCCAAATAATCCCAGTTGCCAATATGAACAAATTTCCTCTGAGCACAACCTCAATTATTCTAATTATCTGTACATGATAATTTTGCGTGAGAGAATTTAATGATATAATATACAGGTTATGGTTGCTTGTGGAAAATTGTACCACTTATGACAATTCTTCACATGAAGAGTAGATACTGAGTAATCCATTCAAAGTTCAAATGTATTTGATCCATGCAAAACTTAATGTTGCATATGTGACTTGTCTCTTCAAGTTGCTGTTCTACTAGGTACTTATATATGTTTGTGAACACACACGGAAGCTTAAGTTAATAATAATACATAATATATATTATATTCAGGTTGTTTACTCTTACTGTTTTGTCATGCGTTTTACTTTTCGAGCCCGCTCCCATCAACGTGAATATTTTCGACTTTGTGATTAAGATGACGCGCAGTGAGGGTAATATGTGTTGAAAGATGGGGCTGGTTGCATTCACCGTGAAGCCCTATTTCAGAGGTGGAAGGTGGTAAATGTGATAATTTTCAAATATTAAGAGGTAAGGATATTCCTATTGGGACATGAGGGACCTCCAGTGATATAAGATAGATGGTTATGTGTATAAATGCTTGCCGTGAATACTGATGGTTCCTGTGTGAACATATTACCAATGAGCCTCGTACTGAAACTCCTAGGCGCTGGGATGATATTAATACATGTTGATGATATGTGTTATGATAAATGAGTTGGGGCTGGCTGCGTCTACACATGACGATACCCAGATGTAAAGCCACGTATATCTCTCCTAGAGAAATAAGACAAGGGTGAACTCTTCAGGTGTGATGAGTGAGGCCTGTTTGGTTTAATGGCAAGGGGCCCTCATCGTATAGATAGGGTGAATGGCATTCGAGAATAGCGAAAAATGAAAGTGAGGTGTCTACGCAACGAGTTCCTATCCAATTACTGGTTTGAAAGCAGACTTTTGTAGTTATGATGGTGATCTGTAATCTGCTACTTTCAGGAGCATTTGAATTCCCACCTCGCGTATTTACTTCGGTTTGATGACAAAAGAGTTCAATCCGAAGTACAATGAAACATTACGGAGCTGATCAGAAGGAGGGGCATACCGAGTACAGGCCCCAATCATGTACTTCTATACATCAGCTGGGTGTGCGTCTTAATAGCAATTTGATTAAAGCACCACAGAGGATCTGCAGTATGGAGTTACAGTCCTTAATTTTCAGGTACAAACGTATTGCCTACGCGATAGGCAATTTTTTATACATTCCTATTACATCGAGTGGGTTGAGCAATCAGATGCTTTTGGTAAGCTCTGACAATTAATTTACGGAATTTCTATAACATTTCTTATTACAAAATTCAAATGGAATTTCAATTACTTCATATAATCATGACCTCAGATACACGTCAGACGATCAAAAGCATTTTATACCACTCCTGTACAATGAGTTGGAGGCAAGGCAGTAAAACCCGCAGTCCGTCGGTATAAAGGTCTATACGGAGTTCGGAGGTTTAGTATGCCACTCGCCTCGCACTGTAAAACATCTCATCTTATTGGGAAATGAAAGAGTGAAAATGAATTTTAGTGGGCATACCCCCCCCCCCCAAAGCCCCCCCCCCACCAAAACAGTTAACTACTTATACAATAATCATTTACGTCGTGGACGGATTTAGACAGTGCGTGGAGTCCTGATTATTAATAGATAGCGCGAACGATTTTTCATTACATGAATGTTTTTCACTCATTCGTTCTTCAATATGTTATTGTTCATTCATGGCCGATTCCAAAATCTGACGCTACAATCTGTAAACTAAATTGGGGTGAGGTAAATCAAGGTGGGTGGATTAATTATTATAGTGAGAAAGGTGCTAGGGGTGTTTGTTCTGTGACACCGCAGAGGGGTGAGTTTGATGCTATTGTTGATATTCTTTCAGGAAGATTTTTGTTACACAAGGAGGATATAATGGTTAACCAGTTCGGTCTGAGCTTAGATACTTATTTTGAAAAAACGAAGTGTGTTGTGGAATTGGGGTTTGGCGTGTTACAAGGATGGTCATTCACCGTATAGTGTGCAGGAAACAGCCTATGTAAGTGCCGCTCCGTAAAGATTGTTGAGTATCAGGCTAGATTGGAGTGTGTAAGTAGTCACTATATAGTTGAAATTTTGCATTTATTCAGTATACGACGAGCGCTTTGTATACATGGGCGGGCCCAAGGGTGTAATATTTGCTAGATATACTCTAGTCTTCTACACGAACTGGAGAAGTTTAACAAAATATGACATTGAAAACTTTTAAGTTACTAAAGTGATGGGGTGTTGAAGGACCACATATCGACCCGCCCCTCCGGACTTCCCACGCCTTCGTCAACAATTTCGCTTCTAGCATGTCATGAACCTTTCCTCGATATCAATCTAATCTATAGTCGTGAATTGAAGCTTCTCTGTCATCAACATCTCTCCCTTTCCTCTCTCATGACATTTCTAATACTATACTACGCTATCTATTTTTCCATTTTTCAAAAGCTTAATTGATATCCTTCAAATTGTTTTGTCGAGTGTGGAAAGACTATATCCATCGTCAGTATGTATCAATTGCTCACTACCTCATCCTTGCATCGTCTACATGCCATACCGAGTTCCTATCATTGTTCTTCCCCATCTCGTCTCTTTGACATCACTAATTAAACGGATCTAGTGTATGAGGCGCGATCAATGATTGTATTACAAATAACCACACAGAGGCGGATTCCTCAGGTCTATGTTAGGTCGATTAATGGGCCGGAGGGTCTGCGGACGGATTTCGCTCTGAAATATTTCATTACGCTGTAAAGTTTAATAGGAGGTCTAAATTCGGGTCTAAGGATTGCAAGTCCAAGGTCGTATTGGCGTCAGGCCCAGGTTGCGAAGACAATTGCCCCCAGGAAGCTCTACTCGGGTTTTGGTGCTAATTTAAAGTTACCTTTATGAGAATGTTTTTATTGCTCAGCCTGGAATATATTCTGAGTTGGCTCTCACATGAAATAAGGGTCATGTATAATATAGAATTGGTACTATTATAGGATAAAGTGTATTAAGATACACTGATGTGCTCAGCCAACCGAGGGGGGGGGGTGTCCGCCTCCCCTCGCCCCCCCTTTGAGAATGTCCGCCACAACTCGCAATGTTTACTCAACAAGAATGTCCTCGTAATTTAACACTAAGTTTCCATTGGGGCGCCAGGATCTCTTTTTGTTTATACGAGGAAGTATAGCGGGAGGTTGTCTATGGCAATGGTTAATGTATACTTTACATTAGTCTTTATGTTCGAGAGTCGAAATCCTTGACTTTACATCGTCATGACTCGTATGCGGATTGATGCTTATGGAGCGAGTTCGCTGGTGTCAAAATATCAGAGGAATTAAGTAAGTCTCGTGTGTTCTTAGCTTGAGTGTGGAAATGACATATGTATATGTACTTGTATGTTATACGTGATTGTTCGCAGTGTTACATGATGGATGAAATACATTGTTTATAAGACTTTCTCTTAGTGTTGTAAGATGTGTGTGTGTGATGCCAAGTCTACTCAACCAGAATCACGCTGGCGTGCGCGCACAGCAGAGCGGCGCTGCTTGTGATCTGTATAGAGCCCTCTCCTCCTTTACTAAATCCGATAGTTTACGGGCCTGCCATACGGACAATTAAATTTAGATGTAGATTCAATATTCATTTTCTAGCGCTGTATCCACATTTTTCAAGCAATGCGCGCTCATTTGTTCAGGTGTAACTATATTAGGACAACGAAGATTATCGAACTTCTAAAAAATCACAATTTCTTTGTGCTATATTTTAGAGAACAAATAGAGTAATCTGTGTCGTGTTAAATTGATGCACAAAGGATCATTTACATTAGTAAATGAGGTATTCCTTTCCTCATGCGACCCAAGAAGGCTTGCACCAAATACGGACACTTTGAGGGTATGTGAAAAATGCCATATTAAAGATAATAGACACATTGCAGAAACGAAATTTACTTCTGGTTCACGTCATGCGGAATTGGAATAAAATCTAATAGTAGAAAATTAGACTTTCCAATACCGCTCTTCCGCCGTGTTTGCATACGTCGGCGAAGCTTCGATATCATATAATACTTCGAAACGATGGATATGAGAATTGTGTAGCGGATATGGACGGTCTAAGTGTTCTAATGTAGTGAAAAATTCGCGCATATAACCAGGAATTGATACAACTGGCAATATAATTCATTGATCGATATAATAAGTGAAGAGTCCCATGTTAGAATGATCAATTTCTATTGAGTTTTTGTGAAAACGTCAAAATAGCAAGATGTAATATTGCGTCATTTAGAGTGCAAGATTTCCCACAAACTATAGCGCTTGGATATTTGTAGCTCAGAAATTCGAATTCAGAATGGCTTTGACGAATGAGTCATCTGTATCTCAAAATGTATTGACTTTGAATATGATCACATAATAAAAATGAAAACCCTAAAGTAAATAATTTCAGATGGGGAGAGTGTATAAGGAGCCCGGATTTAGCTCAAATATGGATTAATCCTCATTGCTTCACCGCCACTGCTGTAGCTAGTAAATGCTAGGTGTTTTAGGGAGTCAGTCTCAAACTAAGAGATAGTGATTACACACACCCATATTTTTAGTTATATTTTTAAAGTAATATAAGGGAGCAAGGAGTTGACCCCTATGATCACACCTTAGAAAATTGTCTTAGCCAGCTACTAGGCATTGGCACTTTCGGTTATGAGGGGCGAGGTTTCTGATATTTTATCCGAACCCGACTGGGTATTTTGATTGGCTTTACCATTTATCAAATATAGCTAATATGCGAAGGGGGCAAGGATCTGCGGATAAAACTACAAAATTTAGTACCAGATTTCAAACGGGATTTTGTTGCACGACGTACATGGACAGTGTTCCCTAGATAAGAACCATCACCGGATCGTCCAAAAAATTTTCATTCTCCCTGAGTGGTACGTGGGGATCTCTCCGATATTTCCTCGTGGATCAGCCATATGTTCTTTCGTGTACCGTTTTAGAAATTTAAGTGTATTTGTAGAACAATCGTTGGTTTTGTTGAAACCCTTGTCCTACCTAACATGAGTGTTGCGCTCGGCTATAGTTGTGTCCCCTAGAACCCAGGCAGATGCATTTTTAACATACCATAACCAGTATACTGGTGTTTATTATTTCGATGAGGAAGGACCCTCGCCCAAAGAACCTACCCTGAATAATTTCGTCATCTCTCAATTAAAAGCATGGTTGCTATTACGTGAAGGTAATTGCAAGCTTCCAGCCCTCATCTTTATTACACTTATATTATTGTCTAAATATACATTGTACGATTGCGAAGTAGTCGTAGGGCTATCCGAAAGTCCCCAGTGTAAAACTAAGGCAGGGGTAAGCATAACCAGTGTATTTTTGGTGATTACGAGTGAGAGGCCCACTTCCCACGAAGGGCGCGTAAACCCTCAGAAACAATGTTCATTCTCTTTAGTAAAGATGGGCTCACGGTATTGCCTCCTCTACATCAAGTATGATTGCAGTGCAGGTCGATCCCCATCTTGTATACCAAATATATTATCTGTGACATCGCATAGCTTCTCTCTCCCCCCATGATTTCCATGCCCATAACTACTACCATCG
>CAJDSM010066044.1:0-12875 GCA_903981925.1 Ostrea lurida | reverse complement strand
AACTTCACTCACCATTCACCAGAACAACAGAATTACAACACCAGTAATACCAGTCTTTAAATATCATTAGCCATTCACCAGAACAACAGATGTATCACTCATATATACCAACCATCAAAAATCATAACCCTTTAGAAATACAACAGATTCACCACATAATCTAACACAAACCCTTCACCAATACAACAGAGTTACTACATCGTAAATACCAGTTATGAACAATACAAACCCGTCACCTGTACAACAGGTTTACACCATCTTAAACACCAGTAATCAAACAACACGAACCCTTCACCAATACAACAGCCATTGATCAAACAACACGAAACCTTCACCAGAACAGACTTACCACATCGTAAATACCAACTATCAAACAACACGAACTCTTCACCGGTCAATACCACAGCTATTGATCAAACAACACGAAACCTTCACCAATACAACATATTTACTACATTGTAAATACCAGCCATCAAACAACACTAACCCTTCACCAGCACAACAGTTAAATACCAGCCATCAAATATCACCAACCCTTCACCAACACAACATATTTACCACATCACAAACACTAAACATCATAACCCTTCACCAACACAACATATTTACAACATCACTAATACCAACCATCAAACAATACCAACCCTTCACCAGCACAACAGTTAAATACCAGCCATCAAACAACACTAACCCTTCACCAACACAACAGATTCACCACATCACTACATACCAACCATCAAACAATACCAACCCTTCACCAGCACAACAGATTCACCACATCACTTATACCAGCCATCTAACACTAACCCTTCACCAACACAACATATTTACCACATCACAAACACTAAACAGCTTAACCCTGCACCAACACAACATATTTACAACATCACTAATACCAACCATCAAACAACACTACACTAACCCTTCACCAACACAACAGATTCACCACATCACTCATACCAGCCATCAAACAACACCAAACCTTCACCAACACAACAGGTTTACAACTTCACTAATACCAGCCATCAAACAACACCAACCCTTCACCAACACAACAGATTCACCACATCACTCATACCAGCCATCAAACAACACCAAACCTTCACCAACACAACAGGTTTACAACTTCACTAATACCAGCCATCAAACAACACCAACCCTTCACCAACACAACAGATTCACCACATCACTCATACCAGCCATCAAACAACACCAAACCTTCACCAACACAACAGGTTTACAACTTCACTAATACCAGCCATCAAACAACACCAACCCTTCACCAACACAACAGATTCACCACATCACTACATACCAACCTTCAAACAATACCAACCCTTCACCAGCACAACAGATTCACCACATCACTTATACCAGCCATCTAACACTAACCCTTCACCAACACAACATATTTACCACATCACTTACACCAGCCATCTAACACTAACTTTCACTAGTATAACAGATTTACTTCGTCAAAATACCAGTCATCGATGCAAACAACACCAACTTTTCACCAACATGTGGTGCAACAGTCCTTTCCAATTCACAAATACCAACTACCTAAAAACACTTAAAACCTTCTTCGATTCACAGACTTCTTTACGAATACAAACACTTACCACATCAACGAGTGCCAATAATCAAAACAACATGACAGTTTACCAAAATTCGGCATTCTTAACATCGGCAAGACATTCATGAAAAATAAAGATGAAAAGGCAGTCGTTACACAGCTTATCAATAGAGCTTGTAGATGTTAGATTCTTTTCTGGAAGCAGAACGATACTTTGTGATAATTCAATTACAACATCATCCATATTTCGTGAAATGATGAATATAATTTAAAATCGCTTGAAAACAAGTCTAATACTAACTTAAATTCTGCGTATAATGTACCAAGTTAAACCTGCCGTGTTCTATAAAACATACACACCTAACAGTAAAACCACATTTTAGTCGCATTTATAAATTACGACTTTGACCTTACTTAACCTAAACATTCTTCTCTTGAAGGTTTTTTTTTGCGGTCTCGTAGACCTTGAGTTAATAGCTGAGAAAGGCATCCGTATTTTTATAATGGAAGTTAGAATATGTTGCATAGTAAGCAGATACTGCATGTGATCATCATTTTCAAAAAGCGTATTGTTTTCCTGTTTAGCATAGAGATAACATTGACATTTTGTGCCATGTCGGAAGTATGATTCATTATACTGTAAAAGTGGCTTATTTACGGCTGGGGTTAAGTACGCGTTTTAAGCCATGTCCAACATAATATACGCGTGGGGAACAAAATACGCGAAAACTGAATATAATGTATCTGTCATATCAACTAATTTGTGATGTATACACACACAGGCCACTTTGACGTTTAAATTATTTAGAAAAAAAAAAATCTTCCCGTAAACTAATTATATGACATATTATTAGTTTACGGATCGGGAAAGATTTGTTGTTTCAAATATATTTAAAACGTCAAGTGGCCTTGTTGGTATACACGTGGGGAAAATTTACGCGCTCAATTGCGTGAACCGCGTAATAGTGTTACATTTCCCCCACGCCGTAAATAAGCCACTTATTAAAGTATTTATACTGTACATTGGACCACGGGTGCTTAGCTTATGTTAAAAAACTCCTGATCGTCGGGTCTCATATCAAACACGAAAAAAATGATTGAGCTTCTTTCTAAAATATCGAACACCGAATAAACATTTCTGCATTTGATTAACATCAACATTCTGATATAGTAAAAGATATACACTGTTGGTGTAAACACAACATCTGTACAATATTAGACAGACGACGTCGCCAGTGAAAACACTTGAATTTCCATGGAAGCTCTTGAAACTCAGCACTGATATTTGTTCTGTTGGAATTTGGCACATAGTTGCCAGTTTGGCAAGAACCAGCATCAATAAGGGTGTAGACCATACAACAGCCATTGCCTTTTCATCAGTATGATACCAGTCAGTGTGCGTCATTTCCGGTCGTCTGTTAAAAGTTTAGACGTCGGTAAATTACCATCACTGACGTCAACTTCAAAGTCGTCTGCTTCCTTCTCACCTGATTCGACATGGTTGTAACTAGAGTAGAACTTCCTTCCATAATCTACCTTATCGTCCCATCTCCGGTACTTTCTCGTATTGGCGGCTTTCTTCTTTTTTACCACAACAATTATCACAATGAGTAAAACAAGAGCACCAACTCCACTACAAACCCCGATTGCTATCCTCTTATCAACATGACTCAGCATTTCTTTTATTTTCTGACCAGTGCCTATAGATTTGTTACTTCCAGGGGTACTGCCTGAACTCCCATCGTGGGCGTGAGCGGACGGATTGACCACCTTGTTTTTTATCTGTTCTTTCTCTTTCTCTTTAATATGTTCAATTTTCTGAGTAACTTCATGCGATAACTTTTGTTGCTTAAATGGTCCGTGGTTCTCTTGTACAATGATAACCGAATCAATCACTTGTTTTGTTAGCAGATTATATTGTTCCCAGTACAGATGAGATTCGTTCAGGATTTTCAGTTTACCAATACTGTTCAGAGATTCATTTGTGTTTGCAAAGGCAGACCATTCTTCTACAAAACAATTATAACAAATATAAGTGACGCTTACGTTTACAGAACAGATCAATGCACAAAACCACAACTTATTTTGAAAGCATTGGGAGTGCATTGCTGGAATTCCTATTGCATTACGGACTGGGGAAAATGGGGATTAATAATCATTTAATAGCCAAGAACGCATCACCTGTGCAACAAGACCTTTTGTGTTTTAAATGGGGAGGGGGGCTGTTAAAACTCCTAGAATCTTGCGTACACTCGACATATATCACCTCGCATAATATCCTTTGCCTATTTTAAAGTGTTATGAAGACTATTTCAAATTGCAGCATATGAAATGGTTCCACACTACTTAAATGACCATATGCTACAACTGAAATTTAATATATTATTAGAATACTGTATACCTGAATGTTTTCTGTTTTAATGGCAGTTACCTCTTTGAGCTTGAGCTTTTTCTGGGTCTTGTTTATATTTGCTTCCTGCTGCCCCGGATATCAGCTGAACTGGCGCCTGAGGATTGGTGTAGTTCTTGCTCAGTACCACCCCTTTGTACTGGGGCCATAATCGCTCATAGGAGTGTTCATGTGCTTGGAGAACTATATCGACTCCATATTTGTAAAATATGTCCTCCAATCTATATTCAAGAGTAATGAAATTACTGGAGTTTACAACAGAAGGTAAAGCCTCTTCCAAACAAATGATGATTATATAAATCAAAAGATGAGTTTCTTACATATATTGAAATTTTATTCAAGATGGTGAAATGAAATTCGCAAAATAATGACACACATGGTTGCTTTTTCCCGTCACTGATATGATCAATATAATTGACATAGTACTCACCCCGCCCGAACCTTAGAGTTGGACTTTGTACAGTCGTCCCCGTCACTATTGGAGCAGTACATAGGACGATGACCCAAGGCTATGACCCAGGGGCGGCGTTTTCTGTTGTCGTTTGCCTGTTTTAGATCCGCCATCAACCAGTTATGCTGTTGGGCTATGTATTGTCCATCAGATATGAAGAACACTTCTGTGGAATAACTGAAAAATAAACCGTCACCCAAAGATATATACACTCCAGCATTACTCCAAGTGGAATTTTGAAATAAACTAGTAGTTATATATTAATCTAATTTTACATTTCTATTGTTTTGCCTTCATCTTTAAAAATTATAATGATTGTCATTACCTCATGAATGTGACATAGTTGTCAACAAAGTGCGTATGAATTTTAATGAATATAATACGTCTATTCTAACGACTGGGAAGCCCGAAAGAAGTAAATGGAAATGTAGAAAAATAATTTTCATTTAAAAAAAATATATATCAGGATATGAACTGCAATACTTCATTCCGGAAGCGCTATCCACATGCCCTCGGGTCTAGTAAAAAACAAAATTTACCACTGGAAAGTAAATTCCAACATAAATTCCCAAACAACATTTGTTATGAAAGCAATCATGTGGGCATATTGGGTTTTACATTTAAGGAAGAATTTATTTTAAAAGTAAAGCATATCAAAGGGGTTGAGAGATTTAAGAATTGTAAATAACGGCCTCTTAATAAGATAGAATCCTCAATTCAATTGCTGAATAGGGTGCATGTGCTTCTTCGGTCCCGGTTCTTAGAACAATAAAGCAGGAGATGTAATTGATTTCCTATTCGATAATCAGTTGTACTGGAAACAAGAATTGATATTCTAATTTTCGATACATTGACTAGTAACCTGATGAAAGTGCACAGGACCCAATGTCCCATGCTATACACATCTTGTTTTCTTTGTGGATGGGCCACTCCGTGCCCGGTGTATGAAAACGTAATATTCGGTAGTGGGGAGAAACTTCCACAAGCCGTCTATCTCTTTTCAATGGAGTAAATTATTTCGGAGTCTTTTGTATCTAATATAATACTCGAATGGTAAGTTTTATAAATACAATAAATTTATATAATGTTTGTGACAAGCCAGGTCTTATTATCGAACACCTTTGAGTTATCTAGCACGTTTCTAATTTACCAATCAGTAATTTTTTTTGAGAAGTATTGTTGCATTTGATGTCAAGTATATATCAGCAGATGTGGTGCGAGGATCAAAGGCGTAGCTCACATTCCTTAATGACTTTCGATAATTTATATGCAAACAGTATCCTTTTGATATTCCTTGTGTTGGGACCACATGAAACCATTTATGCCAAGTATAACCATCGATAATACTCATTCCCAACAGCAAACTTATTGTCGGAGAAAGTCACTTAAATAACACTGAGAGTCCTATGACTATGTAAATTATATGAGCATTAGTTCGGGACATGATATAAGAGTTCAGTGTTTATGCAGTTGTGTACAGCTGTGTTTGGTCTGTGTGTTGCGTACTACGCTATTGTTAGTTATTGTTGTTTGTAATGTATCTAATGCTTCATAGTTCATTCCAATGGTGTGTTCGCGGTGTTGTATGCTAAACAAAAGAGGTATTTTTGTATATTGTGCTTTGGTGTCTACAGTTGTGTTTTGTGCACGAGTCGCATAAAATGGTTAAACCATTTTTTTGTGGTTGATTATTTGTACAATCACAAGGCAATTGCAGTAGTTTTGTGTTTGTCGTCACCAATGCCTATATGGTATAAAATATAGTACAGTTCATGGTGTAATCCAATACACTTAGTGTGTTTTTGTGTCTGTGTACACAGTTTGTTTGTGGTCTAGTGTATAGTTGTGATAGTTCGTTGATTGTGTGAGCCAGTGTTTATATTTTGGTGTTTGTTGATAACAGTTAGTTTGTTTTTGTGTTTGCATGACAAAAAAGTAATGTAGTATATTTAAGTGTTGTGTTACAAGCTGTAATGTATCCTGATTAGTTATCTGGTCATTTGTATACGAGTGTTTTGAGTCTGTTGACGTCAGGTACCAAACGTATTGAGTGCTATCTGATTAGTTTGGTTTGGTATATAATCGTAAGTACGTTGGGTGACTTTTTGGTTGGTGCTCTTAGCCGAGAAATTAAACAGCTTTGTGTGCTTAATGTTTTGGACGGCGTGTCATTGGCATTTCACCGAGGGCCAGGTCGTTTTGTCATATACTTGTACAATTAACTGTAAAGGTGGTTGTCATATGTATGCTAGTGACAAATGGGATGAAATGGAATAAGATAATGCTGGATCTGCATTTGCTCTTATCGTAATCACAGGCATACATGTCACGAAAATTTCTATAAACTATCCCCAACGTTAGTTTGCAGAGTCTATCACATACATCTAGTTTAACCTAGTAGATGTTAAAACTCCCGATCCAACCAGGTCGCAAGTTTCGAATTTTAGTATGAAGATAATCTAATGTTCATTATAATTATATACTCATTTGTTTGCTGCGGGTTCTGAAGTAGAGATGCATTATCTATATTAATTTCTTTGGCCCCGCTCCGAGACCTGAACTTTGGGTCATAAATTTAAAAAATTTGGTAAAGGTATCAAGCTCATAATAACTCAAACACACAATTCGTCTTCGACAAAAGATTTTTTAGATGGCAATAATTCCACCCCTATTAACCTAAAATTACAACCTTGAGTAGAACAACCGAATCTGTAGCCTTACCGTGATTTCCTGGACCGTCATATAACTGCACTCTTGCGGAAAAGTCCCTCTTTAAACGGAGAAATGGTGTCTCCTCTCTGAAGATAAATCCCCTGCATTTAGGCATTGTATGACAAGCATTCTAATATATCGTATAGTGACAAGTCACATTCTAATGGCATTAACGTATCAAGTTGGTGCAAAGCTGGACAGAATCATGTATATGTGACCAAGGCCCAAACCCATTTACAGAGGATTGTCCATAACACTGCACCATTTTCAAGTAACCATGCTGGGAGTCGAACGCGAATGAAAAGTTAAACCTATTATCTAAATCATTAAAAACAAGAAACTCTACATAATGGATGAATCAAAACGTTCTGAGAATGACACCCTATAGTTAAAGGAAATAAACCATCAGTGGTGTCTACGAGAGTTATTCTGCGCATGAACAAAGTGTAGACCATACAATCTGTAAGTTGTGGCGCTGGAATCATGCGGGAATATCACATTTCAACGCTAAGGCTATAAACGTCACGCTTCTCAATACAGTATCTCCTGAATCTTAAGCTAAAGACTTTAATTCTAGTCACAATGAACGTACACCAAGCTTGTAGGTAAAAGTTGCCCAACAACTTAGACCTACGCTCATATCAGCAAGTAGCGGTGTGTTTTTCTTTTTAAAACGCGCCACACAACTGCATGACACAGGGTATCCGTTTTTTTTTTATATATAAAGGTCAATATTCGAAAAGATCTATGATTTTCACTTCTAGAGGTCGAGTGCTTGGCGAAGGATCAATATTATTATAGTTTGACATGGATCCATGATACGAGCAGACCCTGCAACCCCAAACCCACGGTTACGAAACGGAAAAAAAGGAAAGTGTAATGCTGTAAACCTTTAATAAAAATAAATTATATATCAAAATTCCCATAAAGTTCTTTTTGAGGAATTTTTATATTTTAAAACATAAGTTAGAATAATGTAACATGGTCCAGTGGTACCTAATGAAGACAGCTGATTTTCCCTTCTTGACTCATGCGGACACGTGGGTTGAGAATGTAAGGCAAAAATAACAAACGTAACTGTGATCAATCTCGCAAGTCCTAAATAGAATACACAACAACGAGTTGGGCAAACTGGACCCCTGGACACACCAGAGGTGGAATCAGGTGTCCTAGGCAGGAGTAAGCATTCCCCTGCGACCGTCACATCCCGCCGTGAGCCCAAAATAATCTTCATCAGGTACTCCGTATTCAAATCAGTGTAATGAAAAACTGGCCATGAAACACACACGCAGGCTAGACAGAAGTGTCAAGACAAAATGTTCATTGCTAGCCGAGCAACGCTCATATATGGCAGAAGTGCCATCAACAATTCTTACGCAACTTTATCAGATCGATGCACGCGAAGAATGTGTAGCCTGCATCAAAATCAATTGGGGGACATAAGAAGTACTAAAGTTGTTGACCCTTTTCTATAGGACTTCATTATCAGTGAATTTAAAATAACGCATGAAATCGTTCAGCTGTGAGACCACCTGTAGAATGAAATAGCATGATTTTTTTCTGTTCAATTTAAGAAATTTTACCGCTTATTAAATCTTTATAATCAACCCTTTTCCCATTAGTATATAATATATGCTTCGTGTATTCTATTCTGGCGCTTGGTCTCATGGACTTGGTTCACTTTTTAATCAATTTCTGCATATGAATGGTATAACAAGGTATCCATGATCTTGTGAGTGCACATAAAAATAGCAATGATGCACTGCAATTTACAGTACTACATGCAACCCTCCTGTGATAATACCATTGAGTTATTATGAAATACCATTTAACTCAAGGCCAACGAACAAAAATCAGACCTTTACAACCAGTGATGTGGAGTGAAATAAAGATTTTTTATCAGATATTTCATAATATGTTCTAGGATGAACTTGCAGCATGCTGTAAAAAGAATGGATACATGTATTAGGTTTTTCAAAGATGAAAAATCCGTTTTGGAGATAGGTAGTTTTTCAGTTCTAACCAATCCCATCATTATTGTAATGGAAGAATTGGCCGTGCATGGTGATTTCTTCTATAAATACTTATATGGAGTAACAGGTGTTGAATACATTGCTATACTTCTATAAAAGCTGAAAAAAAGTATCTACCAGAAAAGTTTAAAAATGAACACTGGTAAAATCTTCATAGATTTGAGTTTATCAGGTAAACAAAAAAAATCAACGCAAAAATATTTTTACAACATATAGGAAATTATTTTATTTATTAGCTACTTCTTCTAGTATGTGATATTTTATCCTAACAACTTTTTTTTTTTTTTTTTTTTTTATTTTGGGAAAAACAATGGTATCCGCCCTATTAAGGTTTTTTTTCTTTCCGAGTGCATAGGATAAAGAGATTTTGGTAGAAGCTAAAATCCTGCAAATCTCCTTTCAGGATTTTTTTTTTAATATAAGCTTGATCTATAACAACTAGTCTCACCTTTGAATCACACAGGTCCGATGTAGAAATCATTTTTGTGCGTGTCATTAATTTGCTAGATAGTGGTGAAAATGATTATAAGAAAATGGTATTTTTACATAAAATATATCGAACAAAAGTGGTGACATCGAATTTTTCACTGACGACTTAACGTTCGGTAGCCAACTGGGTAAAAATAATATATGTATACAAGCTCTTTCAAAGCTTGAAATGATTGAGAGAGAGAGAGAGAAGGAAGAGAGAGAGAGAGAGGAGAGAGGAGGAGAAGAGAGAGAGAGTAAGAGAGAAGAGAGAGAGGGGGGAGGGAGAGGAGGAGAGGAAGTAGAGAGATGGGGAGAAACACACACCTTTCCTCCTTCATTTCCTCCATATTATATAGCGAAATCACCGACATGAAAATTGCTGTATATCTCCCCGATAAGGGCCTAGCCTTTTTAAGAGGCAAGGAACAGCATCAGATTCGATCCCAGGTCACCATACACCAAAAATTCCCCGGAATTTCCAGTCCTGGAAAATAGTTTAACGTACTATAGCCTAATAACAAAGACCACGTATAAAATGTGTCATAAAATGCGTCTACTTCCCTATATTAAATTGATAATGCTTGAAAAGGTTACAACAAAGTGCCCCACTTTAACCACTCCTTTCGTCTCTATAACACTATAAACAAAAGTTAAGTGAAGTTTTCTGATTTATTATATGTTATCCTAATTTAAGGGAAATCGCTTAACAATGACATCATCTTTTTTTTTTTTGGGGGGGGGGTGGGGGGTGGGGGTGGGGTATTTGGTAGGTTTATGTTTGTTTGTTTATTTGTTTTCCTTTTGGGGGATGGGTTGTGTTTTTTTTTGTTTTGGTTTTTGTTTATGGTTTTGTTTTTTTGTACTTTGAGACTAAAAGACTCTACGTGCCCAGATGGTGGTGTTTTTTGAAGTAGAAGGGTCCACTGCTGATACCCGTATACTAAAGTGGTCTATAAGAAGTAGGTCACGGAATATCCAGGTCCTGTGATAATGAAAGAAATTGATAAAGGTGTATTCACAGGAGGCTAAAAACTGATCGAATTCATTTTGTAAATTAGTAAAATTACTCACTTAACCACTACTCTGTGAAGGTAGTGTCTTTTCCACTGGGGTTTTGTTTCCTGTAAACAGTTTTGTTTCTCCAGTGTTGTGAGAGACAAGTTCCATGGATCCGGGACCCATTATTCCACTGAGGATGGAACAATTACCAACTGTCCGACCACAAGCCACAACATCTGACAACTTTGTTGCCAAAACGAATATGAATCTTCTTCAAGGGTGACATCGTGCTAGACAAAAGAAATAGAAATACTTTTCTGTGCAACTTCATTTCAAACAGGCCAATGGTAATAAACTTAATTAAACTAGTACATATCTCTCTAAACCTCATACTGGTTGGCCGATGATAGCCATTGGGAGACCTAATTAGGCAAAACGTTTGATTTGAAAATGACACGATTCGTTTTTGAAGGGTTTTTCCCTCCATACTCCTATCTGTAAAAATATGGCATCTTTATTGTAGTCCTACAGCTACAGGACAAGACGACATTAAATTGGCCTTTTGTACTTTTTCGTTTTAACAGGTTTGCAGCTACGTTGATCACTAAAGACATCAAATTCTGCACTAATACAACATTGATGTTGATTTGGAGCCCAATCTCTCATTGATCCACTCCAACAACCACATCTCTTTTATTTAAATGGCGTAAACAAAACTTTTTTTTTTAATCCAATAAAGAAAATTTTATACTATATTTTATTTTCTAGAAATTTCCGATGCCATTTTGCAATTTGCATTAGACTTTCACGTTACAGTAGGTTTATGGAATTAAATATAATGCTTATATCTAATTATACTATATTACTTAAAAATCGGCAATTCAGTAACGCTGTTGTACTTCTTAATAAAACAAATGCCAATGGAAATGCGAAATTTACAAAACGGCTATGGTTATTCTGTAAAAAGCGCGACGGCGTTTTTGTGTACAGTTGTGTTTTGTGTTGTGTACAGTTGTGTTTGTGTTGTGTATAGTTTGTGTTTTGTGTTTGTGTACGGTTGTGTTTTGTGTTGTAAATACAATAAGTGTTTTGTGTTGTGTACAGTTGGTGTTTTGTGACGGCGTGTTGTATACAGTTTGTGTTGTTTTGTACTTATTGTGTTTTGTGTTGTGGTACAGTTTTGTGTTTGTGTTGTGTACACATTGTGTTTTTGTGTTGTGTACACAGTTGTGTTTTTTTGGTGTTTGTGTATAGTTGTGTTGGTTTGTGTACGATTTTTTTTTTTTTTTTTTTTTTTTTTTTTTTTTTTTTTTTTTTTTTTTTTTTGTGTTTTGTGGTTTGTGGTACAGTTGTGTTTTTGTGTTGTGTACAGTTTGTGTTTTGTTGTGTGTACAGTTGTGTCTTGTGTATGGTGTACAGTTGTGTTTTGGTGTTGTGGTACAGTTGTGTTTTGTGTTGTGGTAAGTTGTGTTTTGTGTTGTTGTATAGTTGTGTTTGTGTGTGTACAGTTGGTGTTTTGTGTTTGTATACATAGTGTTTTGTGTGTGTACAGTTTGTGTTTTGTGACGGCTGGTTGGTATACAGTTGGTTGTTTTGTACAATTATTGTGTTTTGTGTTTGTGTAGCAGTTGTGTTTTGTGTTGTGTACACAGTTGTGTTTTGTGTTGTGTATAGTTGTGTTTTGTGTTGTGTATAGTTGTGTTTTGTGTTGTGTACAGTTGTGTTTTGTGTTTGTGTATAGTTCGTGATTTTGTGTTGTGTACAGTTGTGTTTGTGTTGTATACAATGTGTTTTTGTGTTGTGTACAAGTTGTGTTTTGTGACGGCTGTGTTGTATACAGTTGCGTGTTGTTTTTGTACAATTTATTGTGTTTTGTTTGTGTACAGTTGTGTTTTGTGTTGTGTACACAGTTGTGTTTTGTGTTGTGTACAACAGTTGTGTTTTGGTGTTGTGGTATAGTTGTTTTTGTGTTGTGTACAGTTGGGTTTTGGTGTTGTGTAACAGTTGTGTTTTGTGGTTTGTGTACAGTTGTGTTTTTGGTGTTGTGTACAGTTGTGTCTTTGTGTTGTGTATGTTGTGTTTTGTGTTGTGTACAGTTGTGTTTGTGTTGTATACAAATAGTGGTTTTGTGTGTGTACAGTGTGTTTTTGTGACGGCGTGTTGCCATAGCAGTTGGTTGTTTCGTACAATTATTGTGTTTTGTGTTGTGTACAGTTGTGTTTA
>CAJDSM010066040.1:943-12637 GCA_903981925.1 Ostrea lurida | reverse complement strand
GTCGTCACTGAGGGACATATGTATGTGTTTCTCTGACTACCGTTAATTGCAGCTCTTAGAGCCTATCACCTAACCGCAAGATTAAGTACGCGGGTCACTGTAGACCCACTGTACAGTCATGTCGGAGAAGTACGATATAAAGAGTGCCACGTCAAAAGAGTTTTGCGACAGACGTAGGAAAAACTCATATAAATACTGCAGTGTGGTCAAGTAAAACGAAGAACAATGAAGATTGAGATTCACTGTGTCTCCACAGAACATTGTGGTAAGTCAACGTTCCTTTTCTTAGGCTGCTTGCCCTCAAAACACTGTGTCTAGAATATTTAGAACATGAAGTCCGGTATGTTTTAAATTATTACAGGTAGGCAAGGGTACCATTGTCTTGACTTGAAACATACATGTTGCGGTGAGTACAACAATACGATGAGCGTTCTATCGTCACAAGTTAAACTAGCATCGCAAACCTAATAATCCACTTTTTTACAAATTTATGAGTGCTTTGTGTAAATCATCAGCCACGCCTTGCCATTCAAGTCCGGTTATCCAAATCCTCAACGTATACTACATAAGGGTTTCCCTAATTTCACTCAGTTAGATATAATATTCAATTACCATCTTTCGGACACTTCGTTAAGGATAGTTGTGTATATATGTTTGGATGCTTCATACAATCGCCTGAAGCTCAGTCTATGTTTTGATGATTAGGGGACACCCTCATAATGCCAGATAGTTAATCTAACTTCAGAAAACATCACAGACGGCGGTTTTAGCAATTATAATCAGTACTAATTCATTACCGGAGTTCTCTGCTACAAGATGATCGATGCTTACCTCCATGGCACCGATGATCGCACCTTCTTTGTCGGAGGTCCGTCGTTTGCCCACCACTCGATTTTGGTATTATTTTCTCGCTATATTGTTGACTGCTTATGATTTACGTTTGACACAATCGGTAACTCGCCTTTTGTCGTCGATGTATACAGATTAATTGATTTCGAAGGCCAGTGCACCAGATGCCGTAATTCTGGACATTCATTATAAAATGACCAGTAGTTGGAACAAACAAGTTACCGGTACAGTGGTGTCTTGAGTGTGGGTCGCTTTCTAACATGGTGTCTTGTATTCGTTCAAATTGCTGACATTCAAACGGTCATAACCAATTTGTCACTGGTTGGACAACCTAATCTTCCTCAGTTTTTTGATGTTTGTTTTTATAAAGATCACTTATACAGCCACAATTAATCGAATTAATTCTTATGAGAATTTGTAACGACATAACAAGTACGATACTAAGTGTCAAGTAAAGATTTATAACACGGAATAATTAATTGCAAAATCTCTTATTACATGCTACTTAGAGTATCTGTTTCCCGACAACCCAAATACAATTAAGACATTGTAAAATAACAACAGCATCCTTCTGTTCTGCCACAATGAAACAAATCATCCACATATGAATGGGTGGCTAGCGCCAGATGACTTCAGCGGAAACCCAGAGCCCCAGATATAATGGCCTTTCGAGACAAACCATCACACGAAAGGCTAGCGAGGTCTCCAAGCATTTTCATTGAGCAAGGCATCTACCGGAGGGGAACTTTACTTCATCATCAAAAAACAATCAGCAAATCAACATGAGGGATCAGTAAGGATCGCATACTATCGTATTCATAAAAATACCCTTCTTTTGAAATGAAACGTGAATATTAAGTTAAAAATGACATATCATTTTATGTGTATCATAAAGAAGGACGTTGAATATGCTAGACTATACATGTTATTGTAAAATATTATAACATGATTGCCTCGTATCTTCATAGTTTATTTTAATATGCAGCTCCTTATTTTATTATAAGGAGATAATGGCTAAGCCAGCCACTTTCGTCTATCTCACACTCTCATCAACATGGCACAAATATAAATGGACGTGTCAATAAGAAAACTAGGTATAGGTGACAAAATTGGCTGGATGTAATGGCATACACATGTATACTCAAGTACTTAGCCTACTTATTGACAGGTTAGCAAGGGACCTCACAAAACTCCAGCTCGGTGAGAGGAAGATGCATCATCATTCACACCATAACCTTGGGCGTACTGTTGATTCAAGGTAAAACGGAATCAAAGCATGTCTGTAACGTCAAATCAAGGGCTGCTGGAAAACGGCTATAAAACAAAAGATGCAGCTTTAAACCAGATCAAACAGCATATTACTCAGATGATTAGGTCATACTGGTAAATATACCAACGAAATAGCAACAATACAAGATACAACCACAGAGTCGTTCCATGCTCTGCTTCGTACCTTGGCGCTTATCATTATACTTTCATTTGTCAAAATTTTGCGTGTAACATATTGAAGCAATGTTTGGTTAACGCGCACAAAATTTCTTATATTATTGCTTTATCTTCAACTTTTTTTGTACAAACTATACAGGGCGTATGTTCAGTACTAACTTTGTCACTACCTATCGCGAAGTCAAACACTGTCCCAACTCATAGTTTAAATGTAGCAAATTTACTTATCAATAGATTTCTCATCATAATTCCAACCACTTTCTTGCTATATTTTCTTTAGGACTAGAGGATATGGGGTCAAAGTTCTGATTTTAATGCATCTCTCTTTCACTCAACTTCCTTTATTTTTAGCATTAAGTATACGCAGAGGCGTGTTATGTGTTCAATACTGAATCTAGCTTTTTAAAAATTGATTTTGTTGGCGGTAGCATACTCTCACAGGCAAAGTCGTGTGTTGTCCACGGCGCACCATGTTTGTGTTGATGTCTAACAACGCAAACCAAGCGTTTACGTGTTTCTCTAAAAATAGGCACAGAAGCATCATTTTGCAATCATATCTCCAATATATTGTCTAACTGTGATCGATAATACAGTCTGGAGTTGGGTTTACCTTTGTGAGGACTCCAGGAGAGATTGTCCATTCTGGCACCTTGCTTTGTTCCTTCATTCATATTGCCAGGTTACGCCCGTTTTCACACACTAGAGTTTTGTGCATAGAACTAACGTATGTCTTAGAATGTTTTATTATGACTGTGTGGATCCCTAGCAGTGAAATGGCGGTATTCATAACACCTTAGAAGCATGAATTCACGTTATTTTCCCCGCCACTGAATTACAAATAATTTCAAATTTCCTTCAGATAGTGGTCGTTAAATTTAACATATTATTTTATCACTTTGACCAATTGATACAAGAAGTAGAAAAAATGTTTATTATTATGAAAAATTAATTTGATACCAGAATGTTTTGCGTTCGTTGACCATATACCACCCATTTTGAAGGTAAATTATGCGTACAGCGATTCTTGGCAAGCTAGAAAATCAGGACTAATAAAAAACAAGATGTGTTTTGAAACCGAATGGCCCTCCGCCGATCACTTCCCGACAGCCTGGAAGGGGCTTCCATAGATTGTAGCATTTTGCGAAAATAATGCAAGGGGTGCGTATACCTTACCATAAAGTATGGCCAATTGTTAACAGTTATAAGATAGTGAATTTCAAGGTCAAGTCATTTCGATTTCTTTGGACTCCTAGAAAAAGCGCTGAGCTGCCATCAAGAACACATATGGAGCACATCATTCTCACCCACCTCATGCTCCATAGCAACATGCTCACCATTCAAAGTTAGTGAGTAGCTACAGTTAAGTTTTTGAAAAGTAGTCAAACCTTTATAGCATAGTCTGGTCAATATAGCTTCCAACGTGCTTATTGTTTCCTACCGGGAAAGGTCTGTTATGAAGCAATACTATGTAGATTTAATTCATATTTACCCTGAAGTACTTCCCATCGTCTTGACCCGAAAGTTATAGCTAAGTAATTGAGTCTAGTTTTACAAATGTACGGTCAAACCTTCCAGGTTCTAATCGCTGTACGGAGGTCACAATAACATATTTTGCTACACGCAATCTGTCTTGTCATAGATACATGTGATAGATGCTCAAATATCAACCCTATACGTCATTCAAAATTATAGCTAAAAGCATTCTGTGTTTTTTTGTACGAAGGAAGCATTAGGTGCTCATAACGTACCGCTAATTGGTCCTAATGGCAGTGATGTTAAAAATTGACAAACCCACGGGAAAGGCGTGTTTATAGAAGCAACGGGCATTAATACTCAATAGCCCTTTAGGACTTACCATATATCCGGACGAAGAATTATGATATAACTAACGTAATGGTCTATTAGTAGTCTTTTTTTGCAAAAAGTTTAGGTCCCATAATCTCCGTGCGAATCAAAGAGGTCAGCTCAGTATGGGCCAATTAAGTTCTTTTTATTTCGGTACCTCACGTGTGAATAGGTTCTTCATTTAAGAAAAGACAAAATACATTCCGAAAAATATATTCCTAGAAAAGCATCTAGTACTTACCATTCCAAAAGTTTATAGCTTTAAGGTTTAATGTTTTTTGGAAGCGCTAAAAAAGTGAAGTGATTCAGGAGGCCCATTCTACCTAGTCGCCCAAACTGGTGTTTTACTATATATAAATGTCAGGTATTATAGTAGCATACAGAAAAATCAAATTTAGACAGTTAATTCCCCACGGAAAGGTATTTACCATCGTTTATGTGTTATCAAAAGTTGAATGAACGCTAATTGTTAAACAACGGGGCCCTTGCTCAGTTAATATAATTTATATAGCGAAAGCCCAAATCAGTCATTAATTAATCACGAACTCCCATTCACTCTAATATATTATATTCTAAGGTTAAAGTTTGTGAAAAGTAGGCAAAGCTGCAAGTCCCAGGTCACGAGGTTCCAAAAAATGTGTACCCAAGGAAAGAGCGCAGAAAAACGAATCAATAATCAATTCGGATAAAATGATCATAGTCACACTCCTGTTACCTGATGGATCCCAATCGTTGACGCCCTGCGAGCGATAGCCGCAATCAAAAGCTTATGAATGCCTGGGTCAAAATTCTGCACGCCATCGCATGAGAGAATATTAAGCAGATCACGGAAGACAGAGAAGAGAACAATCAATGAGACTCGCCAACAGTGGGTAAGCGCAAAAAAAATCCTGAAAAAATCAAATGAAAGGATATCCCCGCCCGAATTATTGCTGCTCGAATGTACGACTTGAGCTGTCCGTCTGTGCCAATTCAAATATCTTGGAAATGCTATGATAACTCACCTTGTCAAGATTATTATGCAACAGTACAGTCCTAACAAAGCGCCCTTTAAATCTTAAAACAGGCTAAAACCTACCCACAAGCAATACAAGCAAACACATCTACAGATAAACTTGAAGTGGGCGAGCATCAAAAGAAAGGCATCCCAACATTGACATCTGGGGGCATTCAAGTTTTACTAAAAACTAATCTCTTTCTGATATACAACAGGTGGATTCCCCGAGGGATCATTTATGCCTCCTTGGAGAAATGTGCTGTCCTTTGTTAGAGAATCCAAGCTGCGACTTCCGCACAACTTTCGAAGGCCCATCGAAGTTGATTTGAAAGCACTTCTATTTTGTTCTGGCTGCCCCTAAACATGTTGCCATGAGATTACCATAGAGTTTTTCAAATCCAGATGACACTTGCCCTATTCGGAGCATGTCCTTAAATATTATGAGTATTTAATAAATCAGCAAAATCTCAACTGCGGCCCAACAGATCGGAAAAAAAAGATCCACATCCCCGTAGACTCGAGAGACATTAAATTCAGGAACTTAACTCCAAATAGCAACCGACTTCAACAAATGAGGGAACAGAAATGCACAGTAGAAAGCCCAGACAGGATAATTCGGACATGGCCATCCACTCAACAGAAAAGAACCACTGATGCCCCAACTAAACCGGAGAGACTCACTCTCAGGCACAAATATACACTCCCTGCCAAAACAACGAACAGATTGCATATAACTGTAAGCGCCCGCCAACGGAACGGAAAATATATTTTGTACTCTCTGAAATAAACTGTCACAATTAGCGTGCACTAGCATTAACAACTAAACAACCTTTAGCGAGGTAATAAGACCCTCAAAGCAAATCAAGAGCCTAAAGGTCACCAATTATTCTACATTAACGTTGGATTGATAATTTTAGAAGCAAGATTAAAAAGTGAGTAATTGATTATAACTATTCTTAATGTCTATATATATTTAGGTCTTGTCAAATGAAAATGCAGTTATTTGATCTCATTTTCTCCTCGTAAAACTTGCTATATTATAACTCAGCTATTCCCAATACATCAATATAATTTATTATTAGAGAAATAATAATCGCCACACACTTGACATATAGAGAGATAAGTACAGTATTGTGATGAATAAGCGAATGATCGAGTTTTTATATGAATTTTTCCCGGTTGTCTTTGGTTCAGAACTTTTCTTTCCGATACAAAATATAACGTAATCTCGACAATTCTAATATTATTTTCAACAAAAAATCTTATTTTTATGATAGATGTTAAGAGATAAACGTACACGATGATAGCATTACTTGTAGTTTTTGTGTGCTGCCTTGTTATCTTGTGTATTGTATATAATTAAATATCAATCAAATGGATAGCCGACAATCCAAACAGTACTAAACCCCGATTTTCTTACAGTGCATATTGGACAGTAGTGCAATATAACCGAACACAGTCCACTCATTTGGGCTTAATGTGTTTTTCTATTCACTTGCGCTCAAATCTGGTACTATTGTGTACTCGAGTGTTTGAATAGAATGAACAAGACAGGGTACCGGAAAAGATATCTCTCCCTCATATTTGCCGTGAAAGCGATTTGCACAACGTAGCGCTAGAAAAGCTTACAATGATTCTTTAGTTTGTCTAATCTAAAGATTACTAGATTAATGTATGTTTTAAACGCATGTCGATAATAATTAGTGTTCAGAGCTAAAGCCACTTTGCAATAAAGAAGTAATACGAATTTACCTCTACTAATATTACTCATGAAAAAAGGCTAATGTAACTGCTGATCTTCATCTTTATACTTATTATGTTTTTTAAATCGGAGGGCACTCTCTCGTTGTTAGAAAAGCCCTAATCTTGACATAGTCAGCTTCGCATGTGTTTTCCCATCATCCAATGTCTATTTTAACAAAGCAAGCAAGTCTTCGAAATCGTCTTCATATCTCGAATTTCTAGGTACCAGGATTTAGAATTGTTCATGTCATCCATTTGTCGTAAGACCACTATTACGGAAATTGAAAGGAATGTAGTACGTGTTAAACTACTACATTGATAATACTGGTGGTGTATGAAACATAACAGACCAGTATTACTTATACAGCTCGACTTTGATTCACCCACACGCGTATGATGAGGAATTTGTTAACGAATTAGATACATCTATTCTTTACCATATACATTCGAACGCAGTGAGACATATTGCATGGCCTTAGAGTTACACGTCGTGATATCACCGGTATTTAGTCCCCCAGTCGTTTTACGTCCCTCTTCCACAAAATCTCATTACAGGGATGACATTCCCTCGTCACATACTGACTCGAGCACAGTACCTGAGAACCAACAACCATGCCTAGGGTAGTCCACGGACTTGGCATATGCCGGATCCTGTAGTTGCATTTGTCACATGAACTAAAATAGACAGAATGAACACCCATACAACCTATCATCTTTTTTGTATTCTAATTAAGACAAGACTATGAACGATATTAGATCTTGCCCATTCAGACTATTTTCTTTTTATCATCGATTTGAACTTCGTATTACACTGACATTCCAGGTCACGGCGTACTCTTGTGATGTAAAATTTTCTGGTACAATAACAGCAATTATTTTGAACATCTTCACAAAAGCCACAGCAGGAGTAATACCGTACAAATAATGGCTCATGTATATCAAGTAAAGACATCTGTGTGTCAAATAGTCACATGACTAATAACGTTAAATTCCTGCGACGTGAATACATGAACCAAATTTATACAACTCAAAATCGAGTGATATGATTTAGTCTATGGACCATCACGACGGGACCGTCTCGAACTCTACAATAAATACCGCAAGGTCGTAGCAGCGGGGCATAGCTCATGGTGCTCCTTCAGTAGGAGAAAGCTAGAGCCTCCTCTGCCGGTACACACCGTGTGCAGGCTCAATCTGAGTTCGTGACCATCGAGTGTCAGTAACAGTGAAATTTACACTCCGTTAGAAATTCCTATCACACTAAGTTAAAACTGATTCACAGTTAAAGCGCCAAACGCGGCACGGGTCTCACACACCATATCGGGATTGTCCTTAAATTCATAATGAATGCTGCAGGTATGGTAGCAACATAATGTATATCAACATAATTAGCCTTAGACCGTAGTCTCACCATGACCAGGTGCCTCCCATGACCGGGCGATTGATTATTTCCTACTTGAATGATAACCGCTCTGTCCAAGCTTCCTCAAGCCTCATAATAGAGAATATGAAGCGGTGCGCATATAAGCGCCAGAATTATTACGTGCTTCAAACCATATTATTTCGCACCCTTGTTGTTCAAGCAGAACCGTGTACTTGCGTTTCGCAATTACGAACTTTTGCCGGAATTCTACAACACATATATATCGTTAGTGACTTTGTAGCGACTATGATAGATAGTTTAAAAAAATCGTATTGATACTTCGACCCGTAACTTTGGTAGTCATGATGGTGGATTACAATATTCTAGACTCTATAGAGAGAGGTACAATATACAACCAGACGGCCATGTAGTTGATCTCACTGTGGTCCGATAAGACGCAAATTCTTATGAAATAAGGCCACTACTTGTTATCGATTACAGTTTATATCATGAAAAGAAGTAATATATCTTGCAATTGAACATCAGCCGATCTTCTGTTCCCTACTAGACTGGTCAAATATTATTCATTGAATCTATCGTCAATCTTTTTGTTGGTTCCTCTCCAGTCTTCTCTCATTGAACAGGCATTAGATTGCCTGCATCTACAACCTGTCATTTTGATACTAATATCACGCGTGACAATTGACCAAGACAGTGGTTGACCATTGGCACTCAGTAATTACGATACTAGAGCTATTTAATCGTAATCAATACCATTTGAGTGGTGCGAGTCCCAATTACCCATCAGTCAGTTTTGTTTCATGATCTTTAGAAAGCAAGGAGGATACCCCATTAGCGCGCGTTTGACAAAGAGATCAAGAAACTCTGGTCTAAATTCACGGCTGAGTTCTGCAGGTAATGTAGAATGTCCTTTTCTTCTGCATCTCCACTCATCAATGTCCAAAAATTTAGTCGACATAGTTTGTCGTTAAGACAATTTTAGATTAAATTTTTCGCATATACATAATTCCAGTGAGTTAGTCCCGCAAAAATCACATGACATTACGTTATTCAAATCTACGAGCTTCCTTTGTCGTATTTGTATTATATCAGATTTACTTTCCAGAGTAGTGGCCTAACTTATCTAATATTTTCGTTCAGAGCGTGCGAAATCTCTCTTTCGTTACACATCGAGGAATTGTATGCATATCCTCGTACAGAGTTGACCATAAACGACAGGACGTTTTCACTATTTTTTCATATGTAGGCTTAATGGCTTTGTCATCACCAAAGATAAATAACGTGAATGGATGCATAGAGAAAACTTTATCACTAAATAAATAAGATAGCGTTTTGAATGTCAGATGCACCTGTCCTGTTACTAAACGTATTTCCATATAAAAATAATTTTGAATGACATTTATGAAAAGAGCACATATCAAATTTTTATACCGAGAAATCGCATAACATATATACTGTATCACAGGGACTCACATGGCCAATTTATAGTTTACCACACATAACTGAACTTGACTTCAAGAAGCAACAGGGTATAACGCTTATCACCATATATCAAAAGTACTATTACCCTATCTACCTCTTCTATGTTCCAATATAACTATCATACTGAGCTTGCTTTATCTTAATATTGAGAAATTCAATCACTGTTTCGTTAATACCATACCACATTTCATAGACTAGACAACAGATAAAGATAACCGCCTAAATAATGCACAGCCAATTTGAATTCAAATTGCTCCAATATAGAAGATATAGCCCACTAGATTTTGGGATTTGTTAATAAAAAACAGTCTAAAACTTTAGAGTTCGTCTACAATAGAATATACCGTTACTAAGACTCTCCAGAAATTCACCATAATTATCGATATCGACAATCAATAATTACTCTGGTATCTTTTCATCTGGCACACACCTCTCAATCACTATAATCCAATTCTGACTGCATTATTAATCAAGAGACTATGCTATAGTGTAAGTTATTGCTGAATAATAATATATTGCGATAGCTACTCTAAAATCAGCTTCTTGTTGTCTGTTTTCTCCATGAAGTTTTTGTGTTCTCTTCTAACTTTTAGAATAGCTGGCTTTTCACTTCATTTTGATATAAAGCCCCTAATAATAATCATAAGCGATGTATTTCATAGCATTCGTAAGTCTGATATATCAGGATCCTAGTGCACGAAAAAATAACCTTCATCGGTCTTAATTCGATCATATTGAGTGTCATTCGTATATCTATTTGCCTTTTTTGTAAGTTTTATCTTTTAGTTCTCTTTCTAAGAACAAGATTATTTTATTGAGACGGATAAAAATTGAGTCCGCTATCAGTAGCTAGTAGTTAGTGTTGAGCCATTGCAGCTAAAATGTATCACGGCTAAGGCGCACACCTAATCTCTCAATATCCCGCACCATAAGAATTTTCCATATATAACAGTTACTTAGAACCTTTCACTTCTTCCTTCGATTAATTGTGGTCGGGCACTTTTGCTACGATTGTCACGTGAGTTCACAGGTGAACCCTGCTTCGGATTATATGAGAACTTTATGGATGAAGTGTATTTAGTGGCTTAGTTTCGTCCGAATTCCAGTTGGTTAAGATCTTACATAAGGTTATTGGTGTGACTTTTTTCACTTCGATAATACAGCATCAAGAGTAATGATAAGTAGCTAAAAGACCCTCATTACGGATCTGAACGATATCCCTAACAATGCAATACAGCATCCATAGCAACCACACTGAGTCAAAAAGATCAGTTTTTTAGCACTTGGACCCTATAAAGCTTGTAACGATAGAGCTCTCATAGAATGTAAGCTCTGCGACATGTTTGTGTAGTACACCAGGGGAGGCGTAAACCAGTTAATGAAATCGGTAATCAAAACGCCTAATAATTCAATGGCACTTTACACGCTCAATTAATGTATTATTCCTCCGGTTACGCTTAAGACACAGCTGAATAGAGTGCTGGAAGACCTGAATGAGTGCCATAATATTAAGGTTTCTTTCATGCCAGCTCTTAGAATAAGAGATGTTGTAGGATCTTATTATAATATCCGTCGACATCAAAATAACTTCCATCTACCCTTATCGACTTTCAATAGATTGAAATGAGTATCAACATATCTTATTAGCTCATTGAGTGCATTTTTTACCAAATTGACCGTCCGTATCGTTCACATGGTTTTAGCTGCAACGCGTGTTGCTTTTGAATTACTTATGTCCAGCATCTTACCCCGTTCGACGAACATAGCGTGAGAATCGGAAAGCTGCCATAAATGTAAGGCTAATAAATCGGACGCTATGGTATGGCCTTTGTGCAGTACGTGGAATGGTATAACGATACTTCTCTTCCGGGACTCTCTTTTTATCCTACAGCGGATTGTGTGTAAGTAAACGTTCTTCTAGGCTGTTACAAACTGTGTTCAGAAATGT
>CAJDSM010066030.1:12682-26648 GCA_903981925.1 Ostrea lurida | reverse complement strand
GAAGAGGGAAAGAGGAAAATGCCCAAAGTGCGCAAGTATAGTTGTTTAATTGTTTTTCAGTGATCCCAGTGCCCGATTGTTTGGTTAGTTTCGTGCTCGAACTTCCTCATTTTGTTATTTAGGTTGGTTTTTTTTTTTTTTGTTTTTTGTTTTTTTTTATTTGTTTGATTTATTTGTTTTTAGGGTTGGGCAATGGACGTCGGTGGGTTGTTCGTTGGTCTTTGTTTTTTTTGTGATTTTTTTTGTGGGGGGGGGGGGGGGTGTTCTTTGGTGTGAGTATTTTGTAGCGGGTGAGGGTGAGGGGTGGGATTCCCCATGCTATCGAGACGACACTGGAATGGCGATTGGCACAGACAGCAGAATTGCCACTCGTCCCTGATATCTAGACCTCTACCTATACATTTTAGCAAGTACGACTAACGTGCGTGTAAATGAAGTGTATTGTCCCTACCATATAAAATTCAGAGATACCATCAAAGTTAATTGAGAATATTAAGGCTGTCACGGTTAAGACATTTATTCGGTATGCGCGATCAGGGAAAACTAGATGACCTCGGTCGCAAGATTGTTTCGATTTTTTTTTTCAGGATAGACGGAGTGTAATATTTATAGTTTGCATGCTAATAAATAAAGATCTAGAATTTCATCGACATCATTGGATACTCCTTGGGAGAGGAGGCGCGAGGTGCATTAAAGATTGGTGTGGTTGCCAGAAGGCCAGTGTTGATTTGGGCCCAGATTACAGATATTAGGGAAATCTGGGGGGCCTCGGGGCACGTCTCTCTGAGGGAAAAAAGAAAAAGCCTGAACAAAAACCTCAAAACGAAAAATCCTCGGGGGGAACATATCATACAAAACATTAAAAGTTGTAAAGCATTTATTGGTATTCACCTTAGCTGGTCAGAATAAAGTATTATCATCTGTAGAGGCAATAACACATTCAGCGACGAATCTAGGTATATTTACAGGTTTTTTGGAGCGCCAGAAGAACTTGATCGAATAAGTCTCATTCTTCAGAACTTTTGTAGTCATCGTTATGTAATGATTGTAGGCGTGGCTTCAGTCAGGTGTTCAGTTTTTCTTAATTATAATTCACACTTATCAAGTTCCTCATCGTCTTTCGTACAGCGTTCTATTTTTTTCTCGATCGTTCTGATGAAGTTCGGGTGCTCAATTATTCATTTACTTATCTCATAAGTTGGATAGATGCACTTTTCATTGGCTTTTACCAATATGACAGATTTGCGTCGTGTGAGTTAACGGACAACTTCATTACATACAATTGAAGGCCCGGGAACCCTCAGTCTTGTCCAAATTGTATTTATTTTGCATGTTACAACGTGTTACTAGGGCCCTTTTGAGCTAATCAACATTACCCCCCGCTGTAACACTGCTTGATTCCCGCCCCGTGCAGAGCTAGATCCACATTATCAGCTATGCATAGCAACATCTAAACGAGTTAATTCATGGTAAGTGAATAACCACTTACATTTCCCAGGGATTGACGTTGGCAAGGAATATCCAACATATTTTAAGAGCTGAACCTAAGAAAAAGAGTAGAATTTAGCAAAAAACAAAAAAGTATATATTAAAATCCGAAAAAAAGAACATATCAAATCAAACCAATTTGATTACATGTTTTGATAATATTCATAAATAGGAATGAAAACACAATTCCTTACTCTCTCTAGTTCTGTCTTCACTCCTCGATGGAGTGATTTGAAACTGCTCTAGACGTGTACACCATGGGAAAATGAGAAACGAAGTAGTAGGGAAGAAGGCAAATGGTAGAAGGGGCGGTGAGCGGCATTTACTGGTGAGTAACTTTCTAATCAAAAGTATCTTTTTTCTTTTGCCATGTTTGGGCGCGATTTTTGTGGCTGATTGGACAACAGATATGGGGAACATTTTCACTCCTTTGCAAAGCAATAATTGGTTGCTGTTATGACTACAAAGATCTTACTGATGAAGAAATTTCCTAGGATTATTGTTAGATCTAGGAGGACCGTTAATATTTCTTGGCCTCTGTAAATACGGGCAGCTCAACAAGAACAAAAAACACTTGAAGGAGCACATCCACAAGGTGTTAATTAAGGGTTCCATATTCAAGGTCCAAGACATTTCAACAACATAATTGTAAATTACATTCATGTTAATTTAATGATATGAATGTGCACCAATTACATGGATTACTAAGTTATTCATATATGTACATAAGCAATCACAATCAAAGGAAGCTCTACTAATAATCCAAAAACACACTGCAGCATCACGAATCGCTATCTCGTCTTCCTTCGTCTCTCTGCGTTGATCTCTCGGTTCTACCTCGTATCTCTACATTTACGACGTCTCTCTCTCTCCCTAGCTGTGATATACTATCGGACTACTTTTCAGTATATACACTAATCTCACGGGCGACTATTGGATTTATGTCTTAAGAGTTGAGCCGCCTTGGAGGTAGGAGTTTACTTAAGGACTTGCCAACAGCGTCTTTGTGCGCTCTAGCTTCTCCTTCCCAGGAATTTTATCTTTTTGAAGCGCTTTGATAGTTTAAGGAGCGGGCGCAACACCACCGAGAATTACTAATCGTGAGCTTAGTGAAACGCGTGGCTTGCGGTTTAATGCTTTTTCATCGTTTTAACAAGTGTGTGTTTACATGACTTGGTAACGAATATCTCATATTTATATTTTAATATTGACATCTAAGACCTCATTTTACGAAAAATGCATTTGGCTCTATATATTGGTGATGTTATTTTATAGAAAATAAACTAAAATACTTTTATTATACAATTTTTGATAAACATGCTTTGATCCTATCTTAAACTATCATGTATCACACATCAATGACCTAACTCCAATATGAGACTAAAATATCAACAATAGCAAAATAAGTCACATAAACATATGGTGTAATATTAAATTAAAAAATAGTTGGGTCTTCACGTGAACCCTAGTGTTATTCTTTGCTGAAACATTTATTTATTGCATCTATTATAGGCATGACTTATAAACTTGATTCAATAGACGTTAATAACCAGGCTTAAAGTGTTCCAGGAAAGCATCATTCTTTTTTAGTATACTAAATCTTACCAAGTTGGCATTAACCGACTGGGAGACACAGTCCTTTACCATGATGGACCAGGTTCGGTGCTGAAGCGCGTTTTCCCTCTAACGAATATTATTGGATAAGCCTTTTTATTTTTTATAAAGGAAGAATTCACCATCTTCTGCCACATTATCACACGTGATGGAAGCCGGTGTTGTCTATCTCTGAGGATATTGATTGAGTTACGGGACATTTTATAGTGCAAGATACCAAGTCCCTGTTTAATAATTTCATGTATACATACATTAACATGGGATGCCATAAGATGCATAAATCACTACAATAAAGACTCTACTCAATATTTGGATATTGACATCCAACTCAAATATAGAACATTTTTAATTAGTTTTAGAAACTTTTTTTTAAACCTGACTTTTTGTAGTTAAATTTTTTCTTCATGATCTGTTGTAATGACAAGTTTTTATACGCTTCAATTTCTTTCAGTATTTCTCCTCACAACACCTACAAAACGAATTAATGTACTTACTCTCTCGATTTTTATAATATTATGTGTTATCGTTACATCTCCAATTTCTCGGCTATAATATCAGTTCGTTATTATAACACATTTCAGCTAAGTTAAAATAGTTTCAGATTTAGAGCCTGTTGGCAGCTATTTTAACTCTCAAATTTATATCCTGTTAATAAGGAGACAAGCTCACTTCACGCTGATTTGAAAAAGGGATACTAGAAGTGACTCAACAGATTAAATTAATTGAAAAGGCATTTACACTTATTAGTGTGATATTTAATTCAACTAAAGCTCTAAAGGACTCAATTCGAAACTGAGGTGATGACATCATATTATGTCCGTTTTTTCTAAAGATAAACTGCGTGAGATTTCGACGATTTCCAGCTATATGGAGTGTGAGTGACTTGCGTTGCTGCACATTTAACAAACATACGAAATGTGTAAAATTAAATTGTCGTTGAAATATTATTGTTTTATTTTGTTTACATGGCCATTGAACTGGATTTGCCCTAAATTTGTGTACGACTCGCAAGATGCTCGCGATAGATCATGGTGGTGTGTCGAGGAAATTCACAACCTGTGTCTAATATACAGGAGGAGTTGGAAATTGTAGATACGTCCCGAGGATCCGTTCAGAAATATTAAGACAATGAGACTCTCATGGTGATTGAGAATTTCTTTAACACGGATTGACACTCAGGCATTATATCTGCTCTGTGTATAATAATCTAAGGAAATTATAAGTATGAACTCCTTAATCAACTATCTACGCCAAATTATTTCTGTGTTTTAACTTTAAGACCAAAGAATGAATAAATCGAAAATGAACTTTTATTAAAAAGTCAGAAAAGTTGAAAGATTACTTGCCCCCTTACTTTTTTAAAAGAACCAAGAACTCGATATGTGAGAGAGACACATCTGGAGCAGAGCTTATGAGATCAGAGATGAGCGCTCAGACGACTCTTGATAGCAGAGCGCTTGAATGAACCTCACCACCCAGGCAAAGCGTAAGATGATTATATTGTCTAAGAATAGGAATAGCAATGCTCATGCAAAGCACTAGTTACTTACAGCGATACGATGCATACATAAAGGGTCTGGGGACACCACTGGCTGTCGTGATATGTGACCTCCGATTTTAAAGGTCAACCTAATGATACCGCGGCTCTCAAGTTGGTATGCTAGATAATATCACCTGTTCGTAGAATGCCTCGTTAGCGCGGCTTTGGGAAGAAGACCCTCTTCTTCAACCTCCATCCTGCTGATCTTCTAAATATGGTAAAAACACTTTACTTTATGCGATAAAGCTCAAGTCTTGTCGTTCACACTTCGAATTCACAGGAAGTACCTTTCTTTACCGGAAGTAAATAAGAAGTACTCCGCAGAAAAAGAATAAGATATTTTTCATAAAATCATGTTTGTTTGTAGGTAGAGAATGGTAAAAATATTTTGGGTACATTTTAAATTATCAATAAGCTTGTTTATCCTATAAAAACCTTATCCAGTGTAAAATATTGTTGCTTAGCAACAAAGTTTCAATATGGCGGAAAAGACATTTGAACAAGTGCTTTAAAAACGGTTACAATATAAATGTAAGTGAGTCTTTATGAAATCATCATATCTTCTTAATGTGCTCTGTTTTAATAGAATTTAAAGCTGGATTCAGTATTTTCCATTGATTAAGTTTGCTAATACCGCTGAGAGAGAGAGAGAGAGAGAGAGAGAGGATGATGATGTCGTTTATGTTAATCACCTTAACCCATCGTTTATACTTGTGAAAACTATAGTGATGGTCAGAAAACACGTGATGGAAGATTAAAAAAATTATGATATTAGCATTGTCAGAACCCCGGGTCAGAGTTTTCCAAATCAAATGTGGAATTGCCAGACATTTTGTCGGCCGGGTTTTCTCCTCATTATAGCCTACTGCATCAGTGGGTTCTGACGATGTGATATTAGATGCCAGATGGATTTATAGTATCGTAACAGGTAACAGGAAGGGGGGGGGGGTGAAAGATTCAATCCCAGGCTCCCAGAATCTCTAGTCAGGTGCTTTACTAAATGAGGTCAGTAGAGCTGTGTTCTTTGTTATGTACCTGTACACAGTGCCAACTATATTTACTTACTTGTAAACTAGGTGTCTTTTCAAGTTTTCCAATATAGATCCCGTATGGCTGCCACACTCCTGCCACCTTAAATGTCTTCACACCATGAAGACATCAACAAAAGATCTTTGTCACCTGTCAGTTCCAGGGGCCAAATGTAGTTGATTTTAATTAGTGGAATCAAGACTATAAATAGGTTCTTTCGATGCAATGTATAGCAAACCCTGAAATATACAATGCTATCGATAAATATTTACAATATTAACAAATAAAATATTGGATTAAACATTCTTTTTGAGGAATTTATCGATGTGTAATCTCTGGACATTTTACTCACTAACTGAATAAAAGTGTGAAGAGTTTACACATGGATGATCATCCAAAAAAAAATGTTTAATCCTTATAATTCCAATTGAATAGTTCTGTGCATTCGTATTCACTTATTGTTCTGTCACACATTTTCAGAATTTATTGATCGTGTACATTCTCCGTTAGCGCTTTAATTTTGTCCAAATCAAAACAATTGTAATAAAGGACAAAACTATACAAAACTATTCAATAGTGATAGCATGACAATTAATGATTGCATGTTCAGTTTTCTTTGAAATTGTGTTTAAAGGGTAATAACTCTTCAAAATAGCAAGATAGCCGACTATTTCATTTAGCATTTAAAAACCTTAAGGTAAAAATACAAATTCTCAAGACAGATACAATATACTTCTGAATCACATAAAATTACATACAATATGCATGGACCATATCATAAAACATTCACGAAATTAGGGTGCTGAAACTTTCAAACATGACATTATCTTGTAAAGAAAATATACTCTTTAAATGAAATTGCCTACTAAATCAAATACATTGCATAAAACTTTGCTTTTAATTATCTGTCATTTTAATGTCTCAGTCAAAAGTGTATTAGAAGAAATTAGTATGATATTAGGAGTGTAAACTAACCTTACTATCACTGGCAAGGAACAGGTGAGAAATGAAGAGTGCTATAAAGCATGCACTTCGTGGGGACTACAATTTAACTAACCAATGAATTTACTCTCACTAATTTCAATATCAATAGATCTACAGAAACTATTAAACAAAATTCAACCACACAATCAAATACACACCACTCATACTCATGCAAGACTTAAATACAGGGTAACTCAAAATTAACTCAATGATTTTTAAAACATTTTATTTAATACAATGAAATCAGATTGTAGCACATAAATGTACATGCAACAGGAAAAATGCAACAGACCAGAATAGAATTTGACCATGTCCCCCTCCCCCCTCCTTGAATCGCTTGTCGGGTGCTTTACCGACTGAGCTGTCTATTAGTGCTATTGTTGCCTTTTTTGCGGATCCATCAAGATTGGGAAAATCATTGATCTTTTTGGTCAAGTTGGAATTTTTTTTGTTTATAATACAATTATGATAAAAAAAAACAAAAAAAAAGTCTATTTTTATTCAAAGTACAATGTATTTTAGAAAACTGTCTTTTTATGCTTTTCAAAATTGGGATTTATTTGTTTTTCTAATTGGGAAAATTTTGCTTATTTTCCAATTGGGAAGGGTCCTTTTATTGGAACCAAATCAGGGAGATTGACAGCCCTGCTATCCACTTGCAATGAAACCCATCTTACTACTACATTCCTCCCACCCTAAATGTTTGCTCTTCTTGAAGACATCAGCCCAGTGTATTCATCTCCTGGTAGGCATCCTCACTTGTCAGTTTCAGGGGTCTTGTTTATAATACCATAATGCAACAGGACAGACCCCACCCCAATTATTAATCAAGTACTTACCAATTATTAATCAAGTACTCTACCAGCGGAGCTGTCTGGCAATTTGAGATCAGACTCATCTGTCCACCACAGTATACACCCACTTTTGTGCATGTGGTTCGCGATAGATATGAGATGAATTTTTTTTTTTATTTAGCACACTTAGCAGATCACCCTTTCTTGCTTGGAAACATAATTTTCATTTGTGTAACATTTTTGTAGATGGCAACTATTGCACCAAAGGATGGGCCTCCTGAGGTGGTAAATGCCAGAAGGACTGAATCTCTCGACGCCCCACACATACTGAGTCTTGTGCAGGAATCCACCAATACTCTCTTTGGTAGAGTTAATGTCGTGAATATCATGTAAGTATTCTGAGGTAAATACAGGTAAGAAATGAATTGTAAATCATGATTGTGATGTATTGACTAGGCTGTCTATCAAAATGTAAGTAATACATAAAGACTGCAACTTACAAGTATGCCAGATTATTTTTCAGCTATAAAATATTATCAAATATTCTGGTTGCTCAAATTTTTTCTGAAAGTTTTTGCTCTATTATTATATATTACAAATTGAGTATGCATTAGATATGAATTTATTGGCCGCCAGTTGCTTAAACAAGGCAGAAATTTTAGAAAACAGTAAAATGATACACTTACAATGTTTTTGAAAAGCTTATTTCACACATATTTACAGAGAAAAGGCTGTGCTTGCTGTAACTTTGTGCAATGACAGAGATGAAATTCTTGGCCATGCTGCCTTTTTTGATTATCCGAATGCAGACGTGGATCAAGCTACATGGGAGACATGGTTTGCAGACACGTATGGCAACCAGCAGTGCAATGCATTGAACTCTCTCTTCATGCATTATTTTGTGGCTAAACCCGAGTATGCACATGGCTGTGCAAGGGAGATAATTCGAACAGCATTCAATGCTGTGCCAGATTTACATTTCCTGTTTCTGTTGGTACCAATGGGAGCATATCCTGGTAAGTCACTACGAATAATACAGAAATTCTTCACACTCTCTCAGTTGTTGTTTTAGTACCCCCTAATACCCAGATCATGGCATTAATGGGAAAAAATGTCCCAGCTTGAATACAGAAAGTTGCTTTGATTCCACAGTGCTAAAATTTTACAATTTTTAACAAGGGCATCATGATGTTTTTAATCTCATGGTATAGAAAAATCTACTTAAAAAATTCTGATAATGAAAGCATTGAAATATTTTTGATATATTATTCACTATGGGTTTAAATTTTGAACAAACAAGATATCTTGAACATAGTGAAATTAAAACCATTGTGTTCATTTCCCATTTTACAGTAAGCCAGCCACTGTTATTTCAGGTAGTATTATATATATGATTTATGTTTGTTTTGTAGATTCTGCATTGGATGAAATTTTCAAACAAATTGACAAAAAGGAAGGAGCTTCTGGGGCCTCGAAAGGGGCCGTATTTGTCTGCCACAGACATAACCATGTGCCTGTACTTCATGTTAGGAAAGCCAGGTTTGTGCCAAATTCATTATAGACTTCCATGTACCACAGTATAACTGAAGAATTGGTAGCATTTCATAGTTCCTGATGTTAAGCCCACTAAAGGTTTGTTTTCTCAGTGTTTGTACAGTTGGTATCTTTTTGGTTGATAGGGTGGAGGACCATGATGATCTGACGCCGATCTTCAATCGCCAGAGTGACATGTTGAAGATGACGTATGGGGACTACTTCTTGGCCGAGTTGATCGAAGCTCAAGACGATCACATGCATTGTTTGGTTGCTGAGGTATGTTCAGTTGCTGTTAGGCTTTTTTGTTTGTGCAGAAGGATATATGCAGGATACTGGCCTAATTTGTCTAGATGACTAGTATCGTATAGGTTACATTGATGAAGAAAGTACAGTTTTCTGATGTATATTATAGAAACATGATGATGATCAACAGAATATAACAAAGTAATTTTGGAAATTTTGGTGCAAAAGTGCACCCTTTTATTTTAACCATTTTCCTTTCTGCAACAGGAACATACTCAAGATAGGTCACTAGTAGAAAAATAAATGTTATTCTCTGAGGTACTCAATATTAATGTTTTTGAAATGAAGAACAAACAACCAAACGAGAAGTTTTTCATCATATACAATGTTTGATGATGAAATGTCTTATTTCTGATGTTAAATTACTAAAAAAAAAAAGGATGTCATGAAACTGGTTGTAAATATTATTGTGGTTTTGTCACATAAGAATAAACAGAAATGTCACTCAAAGGTTTGACATGAATTTTCACAATATTTATGCAGCATACTAGGCCCTTATTTGTAGTCCTATCCATAAAGCATATAGTCTAAGAATGTAATTTTTAGAAAAAAAATAACAACTTAATGTGTTTATATCATAGGTGAGAGATTCTTTAATTTGAATATTAATGTAACTTTTGACTTGCAGTACATTTTTTAAAATGATTGACATACTGTATTTTACACATGCTAAATTTGAGAGAAATTTTTTCTGTATTTTGACAGGTTGATGGAACTGCCATTGGTTTCATGAGCATCAGTGATGATGTCAATGTGGACCTACTGAACAGCTGTTTTGAGCTTGGTGCACTTCATGGATTGAGAAAGCCCCACCCCGATGACCAAGTGTCTCCACCCCAAACCCCACCCCCGGAGGCCCCCACAGGTAAATTGTGAAACTGTATCATCAGTCTTAGAAAAAGATTCATTGTCTAGTAAATTAGTGTATTAAAAGTTTCTGTACCAAAATGTAAGCATCCAAGTCTTTTTAGAGGAAGACAGGCCAGGGTCAAAGATGTCGGAGAAATCTGTCAGCTCCTCAAACAGCAAAACGGAACAAGCAGACGGACAAATGGAAGAAAAGAAATCTGGTAGCAAACAGTCCAGCGGCCAGAACTCCAGAGGTGAGAATTATTAAACACTCTGAATAAACATTCTTAATTCCATCCTCTTTTATTTTTTTGATTCATTGATTCATGTCAAAGAGTGTTGAATTCAGAAGCTTGGCACTCTAAGATTGGATATTGCAGGATGTAACAAGTAGTAACTGTTGTCATTCAAAAAATGCTCAAAGGCCAAGACAAATTTTGTAAGTTCTTATTTCTGTTTAGAAATTCCCAGTTTCAAATAAAAATTATGGCCGTACGTGGATCAGGTGATGAACTGAGACGTTATTACTTGTAGCTGGAAGTGTGTCAGGTGACCCTCCTAAAATACAAAGTAAACTGAGTGATGCCAATCTGACGGGGGCCTCATTACTAAGTGACGGAGAACAAATGGAGGAGGTGGCACACGAAGTGGAAGTGCGGGAGTCCCAGGTCTCCAGCAGGAAGAGTTCTTTCAAAGAGGAGGTAACTCTTGCTGTGAAAGTTGATTACATACATGTATGTAAATTTTTTATGCTTGGAAATGAAGACCTGTTTAATAATTACATTTATCTGTTTGACACGCTTTGCAGTCTAGACTTGGAACACCACAGCCTGTTACACCAATGAGAACACAAAAACATTTTGTTCCAACCTACAGAGGACCTCTTAATGCTTTCAGTATTCAACTTTTCTGTATAGATGAAAGATATGAAATGAGGTAGTTATGTTATGTATTTACAGATCTAAGCTGTTCTTTCCTACTCTATATTTCTGTAAATAAACAGTCAAACCTCGTTATCTGAAACTTGATGGGACTGAGAAAACACTTTGATATCCAAGGATTCGAGATATCCAAGGATTCGAAATATCAAGGGTCAAAATACATAAATAATTAGTATTTGGGACTTTACCATGATATTCAAGATGTCAGTGTTCGAGTTGCAGAAATTTGACTGTAGCTGTTTTAGTAACAGTGAAATTATGTTTTGATTTCTTTGATGAAGTTGGGTATTACGTGTTTTAATATATTTCAGGTCGTATGATTTTCTGGCGACATGTTTTTCATTGTTCCAAGACCTCAGCTTCTGTATCATCACTGTACCACATCTTGTTCCCGAATTTCCTCTGCTTCAGAGATTTATGGCAAGTCTTTAAATATAAAATTCAGATCTCATATATTTGCTTCCAATAAACATTTTTTTGACATAATGAATGTCTATTTCTAAATGACAGAGGGTGACCCCTAGATGTCCAAGCATCTTGTCACAGGAATTATACGTCTTCTATAAGGCTGGTCTTCTGAAGTGAGTTTTCTAGAACATTCCCACTGTAGAATGAACTCTGTTAATCAATAGAAAAGTGTAATGTTAAGTTTGAGAATAGAATGTATATGAACTGTCTTTATGAGGTGTCTATTCTTCACTCAGGGATTTCAAAGTGCGGCCAGCTTGTTCCTCAGACACTGCTGGTGCAGAGAAACTTGTAAAAAGCATCCAACTGAATGAGAACATTCTCAGAGATTTACAGCAGTACAACAAAGCAAGGAGAGATGAGGTACCGGTACTTTACATTCAAGTTATTTCTGAGGGAGAGAGAGAGAGAGAGAGAGAGAGAGAGAGAGAGAGAGAGAGAGAGAGAGAGAGAGAGAGAGAGAGAGAGAGAACTCTGTCAGAGGGAAAATTGTAATTTTCAACAAAATTTCTTGATGCAGGAAGTTGCCCATCAATAGAATAATGTGTGAATAATTTTATTTCTGTTATTATTGAAAGCAAATCACACCTGGTATATTTTTTATTGATTATTTGATATGGATAATGCTGTAATTCTTTTACCTATGCAACTGCTCTCAAAAGATTTTGTAACCAAAATTATCTGTTAAAATTTCTTACAATAATATTAATAGCTATGTATAGATCAAAGCATTTAGCAGACATTTTGTTACCAGATCAGTTTTCAGATTTTGTGCTTATTGAATATGAATTTTTGACTTATGATTTGGAGTGAGGTGGCATGTTAATTTTTGAATGTACCTCTCTGGGAGCTTCCAGTAAATTTTCTGTCGTTGACCTTCCTTCATTAGTCACTTTTATTAACCACTATGCTACCCAGACATCCATAGCGTTAACTAATGAATCCAATATGTATGTATAATCTTATGATGAATGTAACAACCATAAAAGAGCTTTTTACAAGTACATTGTTTTACTGTTATTATTTTTCAGGATGGAACTGAAATTCAAGCATTTGTTGCCGAATGTCAAGGTCAAATTGTTGGCCTTTCAATTATTCGAAGAGAAGAGGTAAAATTTTCTCATTCATAAAAAAATCTGAGGCTTCATTGAAAATCTGTTTGCACTTTTAAAACGAAACTGGAACAAGGTACGTATGTATATTTCTTTCAGAATATTGAGTACATCCGTTCTCACTACAACATTGAAGACTTTATCTACTACAATCATCATAAGAGGGAGGACCACGCCCATCTTCATCACTTTGCTCTAAACCCCATATTTAGTCATCTGTCCAAGAACTTTATCAAAGTAAGTGTAAATTAGTCTTCGTCATTAGCCAATAAAGTACTTCATCAAACAAAGTGGGAGATACTCAGGAGTTATTCACACAATAAAGTACTTCATCAACAAAGTGGGAGATACTCATGAGTTATTCACACCATTTTATATATCATTAAAAGTAAAATTTTGTCATTCAGAAAATCCTTTCAACTTTGAATCCAGTACAACATGTGCTGGTGTCTTCATTGTTTTCCATTTATTAATCACACAATAGATATCTACTTCACTATATACTGGATATAGAAAGGTGTTATTTGACGTTTTCTTTTTGTTTTTTACCAGGAAATTTTCAGACAAGGACACAAGACCTGTTTATATTATCCTTTGTATCCCAGTTATACACCAAGGGAGGTAAGTCTGAAATAAAGGAAACAAGACCTGTTGTATTATCATCTGTTTGACATAATTTTAAGAATTTGAAATTATGAGCTCATGTTACAAAGTCCAAATAAATATAGCATTCTGATCAAAGACAGGTTGGTAACACAAACTCTATAAACAAATTATGAGTCCTTAACTCATAAGTGACGATTTTCCAGTTTTACACAGTCCAGTTTGCGGTCCTGTTTTGTGGTATTTTTGCTACCATTGTGGTATTTTGTTGTTGCTAATGAAATGGATTGTGATTTCCTGTAGACGGTGGATAAACACTCTCTGGTGAGCGCCCTAAATGACATGGTACCCGTGAGATCACGTCGACAGATCACGTACCCACTGGAGAAACTCGGAATCAACGCTCCCTCCGAGCGTGTGCTGAAGGAGAAGGAGTGTTACGCTCTCAACCATATTAACAGGAAACTTGTGATGGAGCCCAAGGCAAGTGGACAAATTATTTATTTAGCAGTTCATGTAATAGTTACGCAGCACCGTGCTTGTGGACAGGACCTCTAGTATCCCCCTCCCCCTTGAATTTTTTAATGTTTACTTCCAGTTCCGTGAGTATTTCAGGTGTATTTTTGATAAAATATGTAACTTCAGAGTGGTTTTTATTTTAATGGAAATAACAAATATTGCATAGAAACTGTTTTTAAAATTGTC
>CAJDSM010066030.1:0-11018 GCA_903981925.1 Ostrea lurida | reverse complement strand
CAGTTACATGTTCACAGTCGAACCTCGCTTATTCCTCAACCTTGATCTGGACAACAGGACATAAAAAGGTTCAGATACTGTTGGACTTCAACGTATAGTTTGACGTTAACATACTTAGACAATAATATGCGCTAGGGACTCTTGAATCACTTCGACATAGCCATGCGTATATTCGAGATATTCAGTGTTGAGATTACTGATTAGATCTCTACTGCTAATTGGCATATGCGGTACACATGTTTCTCAAAGCCTACGCATATATATCATTTCCCTGTAATCAATTATTACCACATGCTGTCTGGCACACTTTAGGATATGTTTCCCACTCTTAAATTGAGAAGGGGGGTCTATCGGGAAGGGTCATGCAGCTGATGAAGGGCTCTGCTTCATCCTTGATTTTTGCCCGGACTAAAATATCGCTCTCTGTCATTGGTGGAAATGCCATCACTGTATGCCATCTATAATTCATTTTTCCAGGCATGAGACAGTAGCAGAAATATAGAATGGCAAACTATGCAGATGTTATGTACTCTTTTTCAGCATTGATACTAACTTTTCGTTATACTGTTGCCTTTCTACTATTTGGTCCTCGACAAAATCACACACTCTTTGCTTCGCCTTCCTTCTATGGAATTAACAACCAAGACACTAATTTATGTAGACTCACAACAATACCCTATAATAATAGCACTGTCTTCTCTGCTACCCCTGTGTTTTTATTTTTTTTTGTTGTTGATTGATCATCTCGGATACCATTTAAAGCTCTTGCCAATTTGAAAACGTTCAAGAGTCAAAAATTGCATACCCAGTTGGAACGGTGAACCAATTGTTTTCCTACTAAACAAATCTCCCATAGTCTTCAGATACTTTTTGTATTTTTTGAAGAGAACGATTGTATATCTGATATATGTTCTGAAGCAAAAAAATAAAAAATTGTATAAAAAATAATAAAAAAAAATAAAGAAGAACTTCATCAGTATTCTGCTTAGATGATTCTCAAAAAAAATGCTGTTTGAGCTTATGGTATGAAACATTACACGAAACAATATTTCTAAAACACAGCAAAAGTCAAATTATTTTCTGCATTGCTATCAATAGAGAGAAGGAGGGTACCATCTAACACTGACACGAGAAGGGTGATGCCAATAGTAAGAAATGGTTTTTAAAAATATCTAAAGACAATTGTAAGTTATGCTCTGAACCAAAGTCTGTAATAAGATAGATTCCTATGGTTTTTTGAATTCAAACACTGTCGGAATTCGTGATTGTTCTATCGGGAGAGGATCAATGTAACCAAAATCTAGACTGGTTTCTCGTGCGAATGGTATTTCATGAGTAGCTCCTATAACAATCAACTCCAATCTGGTTAAATTCACTGATGGGGAGAATGCTCAGAATATCCCAAGCAGCAAAGAGAGAAGCTTTCTGTCATGTTTGGTGTAGTAATTTATTGTATTAGTGCTGTACATCTGCAAGTGTGACCCTGCTTGATGTTAGCTTTGTATCATATTTTATAATGATAATTACATTGAATAATTATTTTTCCTGAAAATAGCTCAGGGCTCGTGTCTATGTTCATTCTAAAGTGAGTGTGACAAAATAGGTTGTCTACAGATACTTAATGCATCAGGCATAATGTTTCTCTAAGTCAAAAATTAGAAACTTTAACAAATTATGTAGTCGCAAGATAAAATAATTTGTGCTAAAGGCTGGCCCACAAACGCAAACGATTGATCCCAAGCAGATTGTCACAGCGTCACCAACTGTCAACAAGATAGTATTACTAGGTCATTCTCTAATACGTATTTTTGATTTACCAAGTGCAACTTCATTGAGCAAAGTCATCACTTATAATTTGTGTTCGCCTTTTTCCTATAACGCCCCATAAAAAGCGGCAAGTATTAATGACTATTACCTGTTGATCTTCTTTGTCGTGTCCGTCTTACAGTGTCACTGATCCCAACTTTCACTTTGTCTTTGCCAAACCTCCTAGAACCCTGGGGGATTTTGATGAAACTTGGCCGCACAAAGAAAAAATCACAATCGGGAGATGTGCATATTGCCACGGAAGTGCTGTCCAATGTTTCCTTGAAGGAGTTAGCGGCCCTTGGATCTTTTAGGATTTTCTGATGCAAATACCTTTCCTGTTTGCAACTCTGCTCTAAACCTTTCGTGAGGGGATTGGATGATGAAACTTGTTAGTAACAAAGAGAAAATTCACATGTGGAGCAGTGTGCAATACTGCAAAAGGGAGAGATGCCTAGTCGAATGTTGTTTTTAAAGGAGTCAGGGCCCTTTGGACTAGGATTTTCTAATTCGCAAAATACATTGTCTTTCGCAACACTCCCCCTGAACCTTTGGGGGGATTTTGATGAAACTTGCGCGTACACAAGCAAAGATCACATCAATGTGGAGCATGTGACATATGCAAGGAGAATGCTGACGGATGGATTATATATATGGAGCGTTATCATGCGTACCGGTTTGGCGGTTGCCCGTATTTTATGCATGCTGAACAAATTAAAGAGAATGGCTGAAGTCTACTCGACTACCCTTTTTCATACTGACAACATATATGCACTGTCTAAGCATCTGCTGTTGCATCTCATCTAAAGACTGAAAAGGACAAGACTTCCAATGTTTATTTTTTATGGTCGTAGACTCGTAAAAGTTGGCTTTCTTTCTGGGTTGTTGTTGTTTTATGTTTTTTTATGTTGCATTAAAATACGGGACAGAAATTTGACTCAACAACATTTGGTAGATAGAGCTCAGGGTAGAATTTGTCGATTTTCATGCACTTTGCTGCAAAATTGAACGTCAGTTTCCTTTTTAAAATAATAACTTTAAGCAGGGGAGGTGACTAAATTATCTGACTTTGTAGCGATTCTGTTCCGAGGGAAGGCTCATAAGTGTGACGGCGAACTTGCTGTCTTTGGGATCTGGCATATTGTGCGTGTACAGAACTCTCCTCTAGCTATGGGGCATCGCGCAGGCGAGAAGTCAACCAGCGTTGGTCGGAACACCACCGCCAGCCCAGCACGGTATGTCAGTAGCGTCAACGGCTCGCCACATTGTACAGCCCAAGCAGGTACGGTGTTATGCTCAAGCTTGCCTATTTGAAGCCAGGCCAGTACGTGCCGGGTTAGCTCAAGCTGCTATTTGTACAGCCCAGCAGTGGTACGTTCAGTTTAGCTTCACAGAGCATGGCCTATTGTGTACTAGCCCGAGCGACGGATACTGGTGTAGCTCAAGGCTGCGCTATTTCTTATTATGCACCGAGCACGGTAGCACAGACCCGTGGATAGCTCAGAGCTGACCTATTGTCACAGCCCAGCAGCGTATGTGATACTGCTCAAGTGCTATTGTCACAGCCCCAGCAGCGGAGCGGTGTTAGCTCAAAGCTGCCTATTTGTACAAGCCCAGCAGGTTACGTGCTTAGCTCAAGCTGCTATCTTCGTCACAGGCCCACAGGTATGTTGTAGCTGCAAGCTTGCTATTGTACAGCCACAGCAGAAGGTTACGCTGGTAGCTTTCAAGCTGCTATTCTGTATCAGCCCAGCATATGGTCTTGGCTCAGCCTCAAGCTGTATTTCTATAGCCAGCCAGTATGTGTAGCTCATAGCTGCTATGTTGTACAGGCGATCAGGTACGTGTAGCTCAGCTTGGCTATTTGTACAGCCCAGGCAGGTACCGTTGTAGCTCAGGCTTGCCTATTTTGCTACAGCCCCTAGCAGGGTATTGATGCCTAGCTCAAGCATGCTATATTGATAAGCCCAGCAGGTATTGATAGCCTCAAGCTGGCCCTATTATTTATAGCCAAGCAGGTATGATGTAGCTCAAGCTGCTAGTTTCTACAGCCACAGCAGCGGTACGTGTAGCTGCAAGCGGCTATTTGTACCAGCCCAGCAGGTACCGTGTAGCTCAGGCTGCTATTGTCACAGCCCAGCAGGGCGGTATGTGTAGGTAGCCTCAAGCTCTGCATATTTGTTACAGCCAGCGCCAGCGTCACCGTGTAGCCTTCAAGCATGGTCCTATTCTGATATACAGCCCAGAAGGTACTAGTGTTATGATAAAGCTGCAATATTTGTAAAGCACAAGAAGGTAAGTGTAGCAACATAAAGAATGATATTTGTACAGCAAAGAGGTAAGTGATAGATAAAAGATGTAATTCGTAAAGCAAAGAAGGATAAGTGTTATAAGATAAAGCATGATATAATGTAAAGCAAAAAAAGGCTATCGTGTAGAATAAAAGAATGATATTTTAAGAAAAAGAAGGTAGAGTGGTCAGCTAAATGATGATAATCTTGTAAAAGAAAAAAAGTATGTGCTGTAGATAAAGATGAATTTGGAATAAAACAAATGAAGAAGTGTCTATGATAAAGGTTGATATTTTTGTACAGAAAAATGCAGTAAGTTGTAGATAACAAGGATGATAATATTGTAGAAGGAACAAAGCAGGTAAGTGTTAGCAAAGATGATATTTGGTAAAGAAAAGAGAACGGTATGTGTAGAACTTTAAAAAAGATTGATATTTGATTAACAGCAAGAAGGTAAGATGATAGATCAATGATGATATTCTGATAAAGAAAAGAAGGTATTGTTGCTAGATAAAGCAAATGATATTTGTTAAAGAAAAAGAAAAGGTAAAGTGGTAGATAAAAGATGCATATTATGTAAAGGAAAAGAAGGGTAAGCGTGTAGAATAAAAGCTCGAATATTTGTTAAAGAAAGAAGAGTAAAGTATGAAAAGAAATAAATACAGATGAATATTTGATAAAGGTGAAAAAAATTTAGAGAACAGTAGTAAAAGGAAAATGAAAATGGAAAAAACGGGTAATTGAAAAAAACAAAAATAAAGTTGTAAGCTTTGATGAAAACTAAAAATATGTTTTAATTTTTTTAAATGAAAAAATTATTAAGAGTAAATTATAATGTAATTTAGTCGTAAAATGAATTGAAATGAACAAAAAGGTAGAATGATAGATGTTGAGAAACCGGCAATAGGCTAAAGTGGTACATGTAAAGGTGAATTGATGGGTATATTATAGAAAAGTGGAATGGATGGGAATTGATGAAAAAAAGAAGAATTAAATTGTAAAGAAGTTTTGAAGGTATAAGAATAGAAAAAAGAAAAATAAAAAAAGAAATAAGCAGTGTTGGGTGTGAGAATTTAGATTATTATGATATAATGTAGTATTTTGATCGTAAAACATTGGGGGGGAAATGTAAAAATTCTTATATAAATGATGAAGCAAAAAAATTGAATGTATTAAAAAGCGAACATAGTGTGATCAATTTAAGTATTGAAGTATAATTTCGGTTTGACATAAATAATGTTTATATATAAATAGGAGATATAAGGGAGTAAATGATATAAAGTTGAAATGATAGAAATGAAAAGAGTTTATATATGGAAAAGAAAAAAATGTTGAAAAGATTAAATTAGGTCATATTATTTTCAGATATCAATTGACTTAATTAGCTGATTTTTAAGAATTATTTTGAGGGCTGATTGAAAAGAGAAGTGGGGTGGGTGAGTGTGTGTGTGGATCACGGAAATGGGCGTGTGTGGTCTGGTATGTGGAGTGGTGGGTGGGTATATTATGGGTGGTGGTGAGTGGGTGGGAGGTTGTGTGTGTGTGTGAGGTGTGAGGAAAATAACTGGTGTGTATGAAAAGAAAGTACATCTAATTAAAGTATATATGTAAATAATAATTTATTATTTTTTAAAAATATAAATAAATCATAAATCATATATATTCCTTTTAAGAGAAGCCTGTTACTCCATCTCTGCCTTTTTCTGTTTCAGCTTGAGAGATTTACAATAGAGATAAGATTTTCACTATAGATAAACTACTCATCTTTATTATACTCTTGAATATATTACTCTTTATCATCAGATATTGTGAGTTCGGATTTATATGTGTTTGATTACATCATACCATATCTGTTAAATTAACAATAATTTAGTAAATAGGATTTTCATCTATATGTAGATAAGGGTCGATTCGGAATTTTGAGCTTTTAAATGATTACCAGTATTATTGATCCGTTAGCTCCATTCCTTATTTTTTATTTATTTAGTATACCATCGATTTCGTCGCTCGATGTCCAACAGGTCTATGTAACATTAGCTACATTTTTTCTAATAACGGGGATATACCTGCCCACAAGGTAATACTCGAAAATTTATATTTCATCTTGTTTAAATTACTTAGTACCATGTTTACACCTCGTAACAACGATTTTTCCCTACACTCATTGTAACCCTGTCCAAGCCTGGTTATGAGTGTAGTAACTCATAACTTTGTATTTTTGCATTCTCGATCAATGAAATCTTTTCAATTGATTATAATTTATGTATTTAATTCAAAGCGACGTTCTATAGCTTCAACTGAACATTGATCGTGAAATTTTGACATTGAGAGAAATGATTGCATATTGATTACCCTCCCACTTACCCCCTCTCTCTCACCCCAAGAACTTACCTCACAGATCAGAGAATTATATATTATACTTTAATAGACACAATAAGAAATGCATATTTAAGTTTAGATTAAGTGTGTTCAACGTTAGCTGTATTCTACTTTCACACATACATTTGGTAACATTGAATTATTTAGAAATAGTACAATATCCTTTCTTATATCATCGGTTTATCAATAGTAATAAGAATTATAATAAGTTATTGTATACATCCACTCTCTCTCTTCTGTCTTCATAACTACTACCGTACCCATTATTCAGGTCCAGCACAATGCTCATTTTTAGCATATATAGCTATAAACAAGACATATTAAGATGCTTCAGATATTATTTTGTAAATGCGCTTTATTTAGTATTTTATTTAATATCCTTTTCCATCAATTTTATTTTACAAATCAGAAAAGCCAGTCGATTTCATTTCGAAGTAGAATACTTCATACTTGATCCGTTATATGAAACAGGTGTGTTAATACAAGAAAATATCTTTTAACTATGGTTCCTTGAATTGATATATAGATTTAAATTATAAGCAAATAAGATCACTGAATGTTGTTCATAACCATACTTTATCTCCAATATACAGATAAATAAAACAAATTCAAATAAGATCAAAGTATATATTGGCATAATCAATTATCACATGATTTCACCATTTGATGAAGTCATCTTTATCTTTAAATGTTCAGAACAAACATATAATGTGGGAGTTGTGGAAAACAAAGGAAATTCTTTTTGCATTAATTTTTCAAAAAAACAGTAATTTTGTATTGACTTACTAATAAAAAAGTATTCTGGTTCTTCAAAGCATAAACATGTCAAAATTATTGCCTGACTTTTTAGCAAAATAATATTATGTACTTAGAAACTCAATCTATTCACTCAAATATGATTTAAAATAAGGTATATTAATAGATTTATATAGCTATTGCTTTTGTATAAAACTTAATTAGCTTAAAAAATAAAGAAGAGTTGCTTGAAATACTATTTATGCACTCATAATTCTAGGAAACTCTGCATCACTTGAATTTTTTAGGTACTCACATCACGAAACCGAACTATATCTGACATTATATCCACTATTAAAGGATGAAATCCTATATAATTTCTTGTTCAGAAAATTGTCCAAAATGCTTTGTTATTAACAAATCACCTTTTTGAATAGATCTACAGCTACATCTTTGAATAATGGAATATGTAAGAAGGTGTTATAAGACAAATTCTTCACAAATTTCTTGAATTTTCTTACTCACTTTGCCCGCACCGGCGATGAAAAATAACATGTTTATTATCTGTATGTTGATCCAAATTAACAATACTGGCAATACAAATTGCAACCAATCAGAACGTAATATTTGATATCTTAATTTAGGCATTTTCGCAGATTGACATTTCCCGAAAAATAAACTTTATTCACAAATTTGTAAATGTATTCCATGCATAAATATGAAGTTACAAAAATGCAAACATATTCAATCCCTTCGAATAATTTTGATATCATGATGAGAATCCTGAAATAATGTACTACTGACCAGGATTTTACAGTATTATGATATACTCTAAGGAAGCATTGAATTATTTCTACCCTGCTTGGTGGCTCAGTTGTTTTAGAGTCATCGCTCGTGAACAGAAATATAGTGTGTGCCGCCCCATGTGCTCGGTACTCGACCGAGCCTATCAAACTTCAGGACGTTATAAAGGTAGTGATCTGCTCCTTCGCCAGAGTCCTCGACTCTTTTAAGTGAGAATCACGGTTCTTTCGATAGACCTTATATAACGAGCCCCGTGTGCAGCAGGTTGTGGACGGCTAAGAACCTCCATGCTCCCCACCCAATCCATTGCAGTGCTAAGCAATATGTCTTAAATTTGCGCCCTCACACGCCATATTAATTGGTACCGTGTATCCTTCAATCATGGTAATAATATTAACGGAAGCGAACGACAACATCTACACACCATCTCAATCATCATCCTTTCTCAAAGAGATTACCGTTACTCCTGAATTTCGAGTATCTAATTAATTTGCGCATATCTCACATTTATCTCACACTCATCCTTTTTCCAAAACCAAGGAAATATGTCGTATGTTTTGCCTCACAGAATAGATAGGGTACTGATTGATCTGATATTAAATGTTCTATATAATACCTGTCCTACAACAAGGGATATTTTGTGCAACTGACCTATTTATATCAAAATGTATCGATTATAATTACATTCTTGACGGTTTTGGGTATCGATTATTATATTGATCTATCCAGCCATTAGCTTCGGTATTAAAATTAGCAATCTGATTATAGGAATATTAAATTCTTATATATAATCATTATTCTATAACTTACAAAAGGGAAACGAAATGTGTGAAATATTACATTCTCGTTTTTGAAGCATATCTTCCTATGTAATCATAGTGAGAATTAAATTATCCATATAATTGAATTCATTAATTTAAAATACAGCATTGCACAAGACATTCACATACTTACCAATTTTCACACAAAAAATATTCTATGCAGTAAAGAATATATGTAATTGAAAATAATAATTTTTTGAAATTATTAAATATATTTAAATTACCAACCACAAATATTTTCGTCTTAATTCGAATTATAAAGTCACGTTACAAAAATTAATTGTTGATAAATATGCCTCAATACAGCATTACTGTCAATTACTTTGATAAATATAAATGTTCAATCGATTACGAATTTACATCGTCATTCTATCCCTGCCTCGGTATTATAGATTAACGTAATCATTGTGTTACCTTAAGCGGCGCTATTCACTAGTTGAGCAGTCGGCAGCAGAGCATGTGTGTTTTTAATTTTATATTACTTACATTGTTACACATATTTATATCAAATTAGATATTTGCGGAAACTTCAACCTGAAAGGTATTAACAATAAATGCGCGCTTTAAGTGTGAGGTACTCTAAAAGATAGAACTTAGGATATCCAACGAACTTGATTTCTACGTGATAATACTCACACTGTCAATACATAATATAATATTTTTTGATTTAAAACATTTGTCTCTCGAATCGCGTGTGTTCTTCTTTATTCGCTCCGCATATCAGTAACGACTCACCATTAGTTTTTCACTAGGCAAACTGTGAAACCGTAGAACAACAGAAATTGCTTTGGGTATTATATCGCTATTGGCTTGTCAATGAGCTTGATTAATACAAAAATGACAGTTAAAAGAATACCCTCACAGGTAACATAAATCCAATTGAACAACCACTTTTTTCTCTTTTTCAAATATCATACATATTAATGTGCAAATTTATTTTTTATGCCCGTACTACATAATATAGATTATTGGTACTGTCAAAACTATTCATTATCTGTCGTTTGTACATTGTTCGCCCGCCCACCCTCTCCTCTTTGGCAACTTTCATTTTGTGATACTAAAACCCATAAGGGTTACATGCATTTCCCGGGACTTTTCTTATTTCACATGTGTGTCCTCATGACAAACCTTCTATCGTAATCCAAAAATTCTACCTCTTGACCTTGACTTGCTGATATTGACCTCTTTTCTAAACATTTACCCATTGGCCATAACTTTTGTATGGAAGCAAATGATGGACTATTCATAATTAAGCGTTGCATCGTTTCTTATGACAAGCCCTTTTTCATCGCTCATGTACCTAATTTTTTACCTTGCCTGAACCTTGACCTTGTAAGTTTGACTACTTTTCAAAAAATTTTAACAGTTGGCCTAACTTCCCACAATTGCAACGTGATGGGCTTTCATATTAAATCAGTGAGTTATTAGACAAACCCCTATCTATCTTGGTTATCTATAATTTATTGATCTTGACTTAGGTATAATCCTTTAATAAAATTTTTAAATCATGAAAATATTATAAACATTCCCCACAATCAATGTAGTAACTACACCCCTCGTGTGTCAGCTTACCCTCATTGGTCACCATAATAACACCATATAAAGAGTTCATAATTTGGTTATTAAACTGTAATTGATTGATTGAATCTACCAAAGAACTATGTGCACGATGCGGATATGGTTTGTCAAACACTATGGGTAATATTGAATCTAGGGTGGTTGGTTTTTGAATCTCAGGGAGTCTCTGTAACCCAAAAGTGTAGGTATGAACCTTCCCCCCCCCCGGGGGGATGTTTTAACCCTTTTAAAGCAAATACATTCGTTCACGTACTTTAACGGCCACTGATTATTTAACTAATTAACCAGAAAATTTTAACTTCCTCTCCACAGAATTATTAAAATTAGTGGAGAAACTGCATTAATCAATACAATATGCTTTAATGACTGTACCAAATGCGCCTGGCATTTTACCTACAAATTATAGGATGCTTGTTTCCGATTGTTACATTTTCAAAAAATAAAAATACAAAAAAAAAAATAAAGAAAAATGTGAATCTCTATTAAATACCCTGTTACAGTCACTATAACAATATTCCCCACCACGCCGATAGGTACTCCGTAAAATACTTAGAAAATAGGTGGCTAGGACTCTTGAATCACTTCGACATAGCCATGGTATTCG
>CAJDSM010066024.1:61-10446 GCA_903981925.1 Ostrea lurida | reverse complement strand
CAACATCATGTCTACTGATTCCAATATAATTAGCATAAAAAAATGTGCACAATGCAATCCTTTTGTTATACAATATTTCCAACCCTTATTAGCCTCCGGGGTGAATAACCTCTTACAGCCTCAGCGTCACCAAACTCTCCCAGCCTCAGAGGTACTTAAACCTCCCCAGCCTCAGGACGACTCTAATCCTTCCAGCCTCAGGGGTTGAACTTAATCCTCCCAACCTCAGGGTGACTTAACCATTCTTAGCCTCAGGGTGTGACTTAACCTCCCAGCCTCAGGGTGACTTAATCATTCCAGCCTCAGGGGACTTATCCTTCCAGCTCAGGGTGACTTAATCCTTCCAGGCTCCAGGGTGACTAATCCTCCCAGCCTCAGGTGACCTTAACTCTTTCAGCCTCAGGGTCACCAAACTCTCCCAGCCTCAGGGGTGACTTAACCCTCCCAGCTTCAGGGTTGTTAATCCTCCCAGCCTCAGGGTGACCTTAACCCTCCCAGACTCAGGTGACTTAACCATCTTAGCCTCAGGGTGACTTAACCCTCCCAGCCTCACAAGTGACTTAAACCATCTTAGCCTCAGGGCGACCATCTTCCCAAGTTTTTTGTTTCCCTACATTGCCAGCTTACCCAGCTATACCTCTCTAAACACCACATTTGGTCAAGTTTACCACCAGAGTTTAGATGCAATAAAAAGTTTCCGAGTATTTGCATTTGACCTAGTTTTCTGTGGCTTATTCAAAGTATCTGATCTTACTACCAGTATTTTGACCTGAATCTTTTGTTACTTTGTGTAAATATTAACTTGGCTTTTAGTTACTCACTAGCAGCATTTGCCCTCGTTTTCGCCATGGGATCTCGAAGCAGTTCCACCACTGTTGGCAAAACTGGTTTTAATTTCATGTAAAGCTCTGATGAATGGAATGCTGCGTTACCTACAGCGTACATGGCACCCTAAAAACAGATCTAGACATGTATAAATCCATACCACAATCAATCACTTGTCATAATTTTCTATTAATCTTTCTCACAAATAATTCTCATATCAAATATTCTTAGAATCAATAATTACAGTGATGAAATCACATGAAGTTTCTAGCTAAAATCATCATTTGGATTGGTGGTTCACAGTCATTGGATATGATGCTATCATATTTGTATTTCTTTTTATAAAATCTGATAGTATCTGATGTCAATATGGGGGAAAATATGGGAATTTTGGATGCAAAAAAAAACATGATTTTTAAAAATTCATTCCAGTAAACGTGAACAAAAGTCCCAAGTGGATTTGAACTCAGGACCAGCAGTGTACTAGCTCGATGCTTTGCCTACTGAGCTAGGATGATATACAACAATAATGATTGAAAAATCTATTTCACAAAGCATTTCAATCCCCATCTTGTGATGTTGTGTCATAAAGGGTAAGTTAAAGCCTTGGTGTAGTGGGCTACCTGAAAAGGATTCTCATTTTTTACCTTCCTCACATTTGGATCTTCATCTTTTAAACACTTTGTTAATGATATGTAGATTTTATCTCTGAAAAAAAAAAAATCATACTTGAAAAAAAATGTAAACACCATCTTTGATATTCATAAAGTACCATTCATATACCGTATAAGTAGAATTTTTAGCGAGACGCAAATTTAGCGTTTTCTCCATAAAAAGTGGTATTTTATTTTAGCGGTAAATAATTTTAGCGATTTTATAATCTATTACTTTGAAAAGCCCTATCAATTATTTGGAATGAAATGTTAGCGATATCTAATTTTAGCGATCTCAAAGTCCTCGCTAATAATGCCAAAATTAAATCCTCGCTAAAATTTCTACTTATACGGTATAACAAAGTTTGGGAAATGTCAAGTTAAAGGTGTGAGAAAAGTTGATTACACAAAATAGGTACTCTATTCAAGAACACCTGCCCGCCATTCACCATATAAAAGACGGATGCATGTTGTGCAACCCAACCAAAAATACAAATGGCCATAACAAAATTGAACTAACCTGAAAATACTAGGTGTACAGGTTTACAATGGTCAATTTTGAAACATTTGGAACTGGGACAAGTATTACAACAGCAGTTGTACCATGTAACCACCAGTGAAATACTGATTACTATAACTATAATGATTGTTATTACAACAGTGGATGTATCAACCAAAAGCAATTACAACAAGGGACTCAGGTACCACAATGCTAACCTGAATCACCTTGCACATCCGAAGATCTTATTGGTAGGGCTGCGTATCGGTCGAAATTTTCTGTATCGCGCGTATATTGCGATATTTTCAATGTACTGCGATATGTATTGCAATATTTTCAAAGTAGAAAATCAACGACCTTTTCTCTTATTCATTGACTATCAGATTGATTTCTATGCAGAATATATGAAAAATATAGAAACAAGATTGGTTGCATAACTTCATTGCTCTATTGGATAGAATAAAAATATGTCTAACTCTAAGAACAATCACAGAAATGTTTCATCATATTAAACGTAACGTTTTAAAGGTGGAGCAATCTCAAGCTGAAAGTAAATTCCAAGACTGAACAAAGCACCGATATAACCGGTATTGAAAAAACGTATCGCGATACGATATTTTTTATTAATGAATCGCAATATATCGGAATACCGGTATTATCGCACAGCCCTACTTATTGGAGCACTAATACTAATGCAGTAGTTAAGCAATAAATTTAGACCAGTATATACATAACAGATCTCAAGGCATATCATTATCACACACAGTTATCTGTTATTGGAGAGATTCTAAGAGCTTCATTAAATTTTGATCTCTACAATGCAGCTTCACAAATATCTTATTTTGTTTTGACCAACTGTATGATGACTATCATTGTGGTTTATGGTGAAATTAAGATTTCCTTTTCAATTTCCTAACATCTAAAATACATGCCTTACTGGAATCAAGACTAACCAGGGCTTATATTATTCATTTATATTGTAAATTTTATTGTGATCAAACAGTTGCTTCTAGGGTATTCTCCATATCAATAGTCCACATACTAAAGGGCAACTGTTTGTAAAATACATGTACTACACTCTTATTGTGGCCCTGCCCAGGACTTGGGGGGTCATGAATCCATAATATGAGTTCTAATCTGTCATTGAATGGAACATTTCCTAGCTTTTATATATACACACGTACATGAAATGTTTTTTGCTTATTTTCATAATTTTTACACCCATCACCATATTGATATCTACATTTACATGGCAGTGTGGTGCAGCCTAAATTGATGAATTTGTTGATAAATGTAATGAAGCTATCCAAACAACTTTCATTGCAAGTAGATTAAAAATCATCTGCATGAAAAATAATTTATTTCATGATGGGAGTCGTAGCTAGAGTAATCAGGACTTACTTTTGTTTGAGAGTTGAGTAAAAGTGGTTGTTGTGTTTGAGAAGGTTCCCAATCAGACTGCAGATTCTGGACCTGATAGCAGCCGAGTGATGAGACAGCAGGATATTTAGGGGCTCAAAGTCTCCTGCAATCACAACATTTTATATTCAATCTACAGAAGGTTAGCTTCCTCTCATTGAAATCTAAATACAGTTTCCTGTTGAGCTTCAACTTTTGTTGAATTATAATTTAATAGAATCATTTGGTAGCAAGCCCATGATGGCAACTACTGCTCAGTTTTTGATGATGTTTAGTACACTGGTGGTCTGAGTTAAACTGGTTCCCTTACCTTTGATTCCCAGGAACACACTTTTGACTATGGTGAGGTTTTCTGGTTCCAGTCTGATAAGATGACCACACATGGAAATGACATCACATATCACAGACAGTGGACTACTTAACTGGACACAGTTAGACAGGAATGGAATGGCCTATAACGTAAAAATACTCAAATTACAAAATTAATTTACATACAATTAAAATAAACGTACAATACATAATTAAAAGCAAAACTCAAACAATGTATGTATATATGCAGCATGCAAGAAGATAACTTTAGGTTTAGAGATTTGATTTTCAATATTTTATTACTCTACTTTAAGAGAAAAATGGCAGCCTTAAAAGACTCTTGCTACAAATACACTTTTTAAATGATGGAAATGAAAATTAAATTTATCATTTTGTATGTAAAATGAATACAAATTACCACGTAGAATGCAATTCCTGTGATTTCTCAATTAAGTCCAAAACAATGAGGAAATTTATATACAATAATAACATCATTGAAAGCTTTAGAAGTCCCTTTATGTATTTTTTTAAAAAAGAATTTCATATCTATACTTATTACAACCAAACTAAGCCAACAAATACATTCACTTTCTGTTTGTATTAAATGTCCTTGAAATACATGTACATACAACACAAAACAAAAAAAAGTAAACATCCCATTTTCTTGGACATGTTTTACATCATTTTGAAACTTCTGCAACTAAATCTTTCCAGCTATTTTAAACTTTGCCACGAATAAGAGGCATTAGGAAATATTTCATTACAGAAACAACAATGCATAGTGCAAGAAAAGAAACTCTAGCATGTGAACTACAAACCTTAAAATCTTTGATTGACTGAGGGCAAACGTTCTACAAACTGCTAAAATCTTTGATTGAACTGGGCAAACTGTTCTACAAACCTTAAAATCTTTGATTGACTGGGCAAAACTGTTCTACAAACCTTTAAAAATCTTTGATGACTGGGCAAACTGTTCTACAAACCTTAAAATCTGATTGAATTGTGCAAACTGTTCTACAAACCTTAAAATCTTTGAATTGACTGGGCAAACTGTTCTACATTGACTGAGCAAAACTGTTCTACAATCTACAAACCTTAAAATCTTTGATTGACTGAGCAAACGTTCTACATTTGACTGAGCAAACTGTTCTACATTGACTGAGCAAACTGTTCTACAACCTTAAAATCTTGATTGACTGGGCAAACTGTTCTAACAACCTTTTAAAAATCTTTGATTGACTGGGCAAACTGTTCTATACAAACCTAAAAATCTTTGATTGACGGGCAAACTGTTCTACAACCTTAAAATCTTTTGATTGACTGGGCAAACTGTTCTAACATCACTGAGCTAATACGTCTACCTAACATCTACAAAACCTTATAATATCTTTGATTGACTGAGCAAACTGTTCTACAACCATTGACTGAGCAAACTGTTCTACATTGACTGACGCAAACTGTTTCTACAAACCTTAAAATCTTTGATTGACTGGGCAAACTGTTCTACAAACCTTAAAATCATTGCTTGACTGAGCAAACTGTTCTACAAATCTACAAACCTGTATAAAAAAGTCTTTGATATGACAGGAGTAAATCTGTTCTAAAAAACCTTAAAAATCTTTGATTGACTGGGCAAACTGTTCTAAAAAACCTTAAAATACCATGACTTGATGACTAGGCAAACATGTGTCTTAGTTTCAATCAAAACAAGAGGCCCATGGGTCACTATCGCCTCACTGAGTGACTTGGCCTTGCACTTCTAAATCAGAAAGCTTTTAAGGTAAATGTTGTACTTTTGGTCTTGGAGAAGATTTTTAATATATATTAAATATAAAAACTTTGATCCCTATTGTGGCCCCCCATACCCTGGAGTCATGATTTGTACAAACTTGAATTTCCACTATATCAGAGAAGCTTTCAAATAAATTTCAGCTTTCCTGTCAGTGGTTCTTGAGAAGAAGATTTTAAAGATTTCCCCTTATTAAATCATGCGTTAAAACTTTGATTCCCTATTGGGCCCATCATACCTCGGGGTCATGATGGAACAAACTTGTACCGTATAACTCGCCTATAAGTCGATGTTTTGGGAGTAAAATTTTGGTCCAAAAGTCTATGTCCGACTTATAGGCGAGTCCTATAGGGATCAGTATTTTTTTTCTAGTCGGCGAAATGTACCAAATTTTTAATACAACTCCGACGATTACATCCGATCAATTCGCTCCAGACAATTTAGTCTGGAAGACAAGAAATATAAAAAATATTATTGAACAACAGGTAAATAATAAAAGAATTGACAAGATTTTGAATTTTGGAAAAAGAATAATTAAATACCGGCATCATTTCTCAAAATATTTTTTGAATAGGGGCAAAATTAGTGCAACTTTGATGAAATTGTCAACTGATTCTGGCAAAAAGTTGTACCGACTTAATAGGTGGGTCAATGGCAAAATCCTTCAAAATGATCTCAAAAAACACGTCCGACTTATAGGCGAACCGACTTATAAGCGAGTATATACGGTATCTCTCTCTATATCAGAAAGCTGTCCATATAAATTTCTCAGCTTTCCGGCCGCAGTGGTCTTGAGAAGAAGATTTTTAAAAGATTTTCCCTATTATAATTCATATGTAAAACTTTGATCCCCTATTGTGACCCCATCGTAACCCCCGGGGTCATGATTTGAAAAAACTTGAATTTCTCTATATATCAGGAAGCTTCCACATAATTCTAGCTTTCCTGGTCCAGTGGTTTCTTGAGAAGAAAATTTTTAAAGATTTTTAATATATAATCATATGTAAACTTTGATCCCCAATTGTGGCCCCATCATACCCCTGGGGTGTCATGATTTGAACAAACTTGAATCCCTCTATATCAGGAAGCCTCCATATAAATTTCAACTTCTCCTGGCCCAGTGGTTCTTGAGAAGAAGATTTTTAAATGAACACCACCCTATTTTTGCATTTTTCGTGATTATCTCCCCTTTGAGGGGCCTGGTCCTTTCTTTTGAACAAACGTGAATCCCTTCACCCAGGATGATTTTACCAGATTTGGTTATTTGGCCCAGTGTCTTGAGAAGAAGTCGAAAATGAAAAGTTAACGGACAGAACGGACAGACAACAGGTGATCAGAAAAAGCTCACTTGAACCTTCACCTTTGTGTTCAAGTGAGCTAAAAATCTTAAAATCTTTGATTGACTTGAGCTAAATACTGGTTAGATCAACCTAAAATCTTGATTTTGCAGAGACAATATTAAAATACTTCATAAACATTTCTATTACACAAAATACCTTACAAACTTTGAATTGACTGGGCAAACTGTTCTACAAACTTAAAACTTGATTGACGAGCAAATGTCACAATCACAACCTTAAAATCTTTGATTGACTGAGCAAACTTGTTCATACAAACCTAAAATCATTTGATTGACTGAGCAAACTGTTTCTACAAACATTTGGTTGCCCAGAACCAGCCTGGCGCAGCAGGCCTATGGGAGTTTCTAGTTGTCTAATTGCAGATACTTGGGCAGGCAAAAAATATACCGAGTAGAACAAGGGTGTCATGCAAACATCTGAATATAAATATCGACTTATCAAGTAACACCTTAAAAGGAGGTCCAAGAAAACTGGTTAATAACAGTAATTGTTCAAATTAACAAGGGCACAAAGTTACGTGATCAAAAATCAGCAAATCAAAAGCTAGACAAACTTTATCTCTAACACATAATGGTCAATACACCTGCATACAAAATCAAGTTTCAATATCTGAAAGCCTTTAGAAGAGGTTCCGGAAAACAGGTCACAACGAGTAATTTTTTCAAAAGTTAAAAGGGGCACAACTCTTTAAAAATCAACAACCGAAACGAAATCTCCAACTTGTTTCTGTAAATTGCATGATATACATCCCTACATTGGTACATACAAAAATCTAGTTCAAGTATCTCAGGGGTTTTTTTAGAAAAATTTTCCTTGGAATTGCTATCGTAGGGTGTGTGGCATGGGATGATATTGGTCCTTTCCATTTACTTTTCTTACATGGATTGGCACGTATGTCAGCTGCGTTGCTTTTCAAATTACCCGATTCGCCATCATATGAAGATGAGTAAATTTTAATGCGTAAAATGAACATATTCACTTACATTACAATGCCATTGCTGATAACTAATAAGTAAGTATATATGAAAATACCTAGATGCTTTTAAACGATCTGTTTATCATTATGACTTACTTGTACATCTTGATAACCAGATCTGCGATCCTTTGAAAATTGTCGAAGAGAAAAAAAATTAGATCGCCACACTGTAACACCCCTGCCCCACCCCACTTTGCTTACAAGCAAGATCAATTATGTGAAAATACATCACGGGGTTAGGAAAAGCTCCGATAATACTTGATCTCATTTTATAATGTTGCGGAAGGAACTGGAAGTATGGACAAGGGGAAAACTATATAACCAATCCGCCACTTTGTAGAGGGGCATAAAAACTAATGACAGAAAAATGAAAAAAGTGGCCCTTCGTCTTGGCATTAAGAATATATCTATGATATTATCCAATTAACAAATACTTCATAATAATTATCATGCATATGAATATTTTTCATTGATATCGACATACAGCATGTTCTGTGTGTTATCAATTTTTAAATCGAGGGCAAACAATAACTGTTAACGGTTCAACAATATCGTCTAAGGTAAGCGTTCGTAAATTCTATGCTCGTTATAAGACTTCTGTTGCAAATAACAGCTATCACTTGTGGAATTAACTGTCTGGCATGTTTCATGCCAAAATTGTTGGCCGTCCATTACAATTTTTAAGTATGATAAGGATCATTCCGTTACCCGCTAACCAAGATACAGTGTCACCGGCAGGTATACCTGTCACAGGTGGGATTACTTCCTCTAGGCAGTTTTTTATTTAGTTGCTCTCATTACAAATACAGTTGTTTGATTATGTATTAGGTAAACTTAAAGATTTATATTACATTTTCAATACAAAAGTAATTATCAAATCTAATATACACCCTGGTACTGTATCTGAGCTTTGAATTCATGAATTCATGGTTGCAAAGAGGTGTATGCGCATTCATAATCAAGAACCCTTTCGACTCCATGATAATCCAGAAATTTCTAAGGATTCTGTAGTCCCGCTATATCGATCAAGTTTGCAAATACACCTGCCAATTGGTCAAAAACGCTGTCTGACAATGTTTTAGAACAAAGTGAGGCCGTTAACGAACTATTTGAAAGTTGAAGAAGTAAAGAAAGATTCTTAGACTGTAATAATGTTGATGGTTTGGGCATATCCCATCAAGCACCAAGGGGCACAATCTTAAATTAACAATTTTCCGTTAATTTTGTTTACATACTAAAATCGCTTTGAATGTTTTATCCGACGAACGACGAAGGAAACAAAAGCTGATAGCCAATAGGTTACCTAAAATGATTAAAGTGACCTAAAAGTGTGTAAAATTTAAACAGATGGTGCAAGACATACAAACGGATGGGGGCAACAGGTTGACCAAGAAAAGCTTGATTTAATGAAGTAAAAAAACGGCAAATGCTGCATCTCTCGAGCATTATTATCGAAACAGAGAGAAAGAAATGCTGGTACTTACGTTGATTAATAAGTATTACTTGGCAGTGGTTTCACTTCAGACTCATGTAGACACTGGCAAATTGCCGAGTGACATTCAACAGTCCTCTGTAATTTCTCCACTAGTATATACAGAAGTTGGCTGGTCACTTGCTGCAAAGAAAGCAATATAAGCCAAACTTTGTGCCATTGACAAGTAGTCTGATTTTCAATAATAAATTGAAATTATAATACACAAAATGGATGATTCGGAACAACCCCCAAAGGCGCATTTCCTTACATGTATTAATTATTCGAATTCAAATGAGAAAGTTGGCACCATCAATCTTCCGCATAAAAAACTATTGTAAGGTAAACTTTTAGTTTATTCATTTGGTTTTTTTGTTTTAACCTGACACGAAGAAATTTTGTTTTTTCAATTGTAAAGATCGTCAACCAACTGTACGTCGGAGATCTTTCACATTTTGACCATTTGTAATGGTCAGGATCGTATGTAGGGCTACTTAAGTCGTGCCCAAATGCCTACTGTGACACGGACCTAACTTTTATTGAGTCAAGTTCTCGAAAGACACGTTGATCTTTTACTTCCAGGCCGGGTGGTTTGGCGATGAAAGATTCACTACCTGTTTTGACACACAAACGAATTCAATTGCAATCCAGATCTGTTGGTTGCAAATCGAGTGCCCTAACCCTAGGTAACGCGATCAATTACAATAAAATAAAATCAGTATTATGAAGGAATTTGAACGGATTTTGTGACAACGTTACAATGGTAAAATGATATATTATACTGCATGCTTCTTCTGTATTGGATACAAGGGTAGAGAACTTTTCGATCGTTAATTAACTCGAACACCAGGTATTGTCTATGCGAATGAAATAAAAACTTTCCACGGGGAACTTTGACTTCACTAATTTAAGAATCCATGAACAATGGGATGCCTAACTTCAACAACCTCTATACACGACTGCGTTGATAATTTTTCTTTACAAAAATTTCAGATTTCCCCTTATATCTCATAGTAACTCTTTTGAGTTCTCAAAGCTTATCCACTCAGTCTATTTTTTGAAGAACTTAATAAGGCACTACTC
>CAJDSM010066020.1:5704-19714 GCA_903981925.1 Ostrea lurida | reverse complement strand
ATTCTATGCACATCACTTTAGATTTTCAATTGGATTTATAACGAATCTTCCGTTTACAAGTTCATCAAATTTCGCAGTAATTTTAATTCGGTCGACTCATCACTATGATCACTTGTAATAATCCCGATTGCAAATTACACTATAGTGCATTATGTCTAACGATTTGAGATAGTCATAGTTTGAGGTACGGATGGTGGATTCACTGTACTTGAATTCTCGAGTTATATTTAGGGACTTAGGAGCATTCAAGATTACACTGTTCGGTTTTCTTGTGCCTCGTTAGCTATTCACTTGTCAATGAGCCTCTATGCTTAGATTGTCCATTTTTCCTACCTAGTGTTTGACTACGAGAGGAGTACTCCAGTTTACTTTATTAATCCGCAGAGGCTAAGGGCTCAACGGAGTTGACCGTCAGCAGAGGATGCTGGTTACTCTCCTTCCGATGGCGTCGAGCGTGATCTACATTCGCTTTTTGCGGAGGTCCCGTGTTCGCCTTACCACTTCTGACCTTTTTGAGTACATTAGTTATTTGATTGGGATTTATGACTACTGTGTACGTTTGGACCACATCAGATCTGTGCTAACTTACGCCTATCTGTATTAATTAGCTTATAAATGCTTAATATTCTAATCTCTCCATCACTAAACTAGTTGACGGGCTGTAGAGGTTTCGACCGTCCCTGGAAAGAAGTGTGAAGAGGTCCTTGGCCAGGGACATATAAACAAAGCCCCACCTGCCAGATGGTGATTTGTAGTGTCCGTTAAAGGATTTGAAGGAACCTTATGTAGGGAGGTGTGGTAGGCCTAGAGATAGTCAGTTGGGTAGTTAGCATCTACACTGAATTTAGAGAAGGTCAAAGGTGACCTTACCTTTGAGTTTGGAAATCCTGATTCTCGCAGGGTGTTTCTTGCACCTTCCCTGTTCTATATATAATCGCAACCTAGTTACTAAATAATCCCTATGGTAGGGCTCTTTCTCAAATGTGTTTCAACTGGACCTGGTTCAATACATGGGCAACTTGAATTTTGAGAAAGAGGAAGGATCCAATTTGTATTGATTCTGACCTCTAGGCGTCACATACTTCTATGTCCAGTATAATGGTTTATGCTATATAAAGTGCTATTGTTGTTATTAAAGTTGTCATTTTTCTTATTGGGCGATTTGAATTGTTGTTCATGTATTAATGACACGAATAGTATATCTGACATGTCCAATATTCTTAACAGTAGGCACGTAAATTATTTGAACAGCCCTGCAGGACCCCTGATAGTCATCTTAGTTCATGGTGTACTATTGTCCACGTCTGCCTATTCTAAGTGGTCAATGATTCCCGGTCGTCCAATTTTCTTTTTCTCCCATCATGTGAATAATCATGTTTTGTTTTTCTGTTTAAAAACATGCAGGTACTTTCTCTCCTGGCTTGCTTTGCATTTTTATTTATGTCAATTATTTAATAACACTGAATATGTAGTGGTGTATGATATCATGATTGTAAATATGGCTTCCTCTTATATCATTTTATGACTGCTCTATACAATCTAGTCCGTCAGTGCCTCCTACATTAACTTTCTGGGTACCTTCATTCTATGCAGGCAGATGGAGGACAAGTACAGTGACGCTGGAGGCGGTGTTGAATCATAAGTGATCTACCAGGTAACTGCAACATAGTATTTATATGCCCTGGATGCCGTACATCTCGGCTGACCACATAAATGCAAGCTTCACTATTTCCACCATATTGAAACATCATCCAAACACATCTGATGTTCATCCATGCTAATAAGTACTTGCAGAGGGATCAAACTCGAGGAAGCAATCCGAAAGGATTAATATCAGTAACAAAGAGGATTAAAGAGTTAAACTATAGCAGACAGTAACAAAGAGGTACACGAGTTGTTATGTTGTTTTTTTTTCGGTTATTCCTTAATCTTTGCAATTCTGAACTTCCTTCCTCTTTCGTGTGGTCACCGATTCAGTCCAAACTCAAGAAGATCAATGCTGAATATCGGAGCTACGAACATGTAGACACGATAAGGTAGCATGAGCTCATGAAATTTGTTCACCCTCTGTAGGCTTTAATAATCAATGCAATATAGGAATAAACCTGAGTGAAATAGTTCCATTACATTATTTCTCGGATTTCATTCTCACCCCCGGATCTGCAGCTACACAGAGTAGAAGTAAAGTAAGAAATATAGACCAAATGTACCAACAACTTTGCCGGAACCGTCTTAGCTCTCACCCCTTTGGTCGATACCTCTTATCGGGCAAAGCGCGTGGACTTGTTGGCATCCGGTTGTGAGTAAAAAAGTCACATTTCCCTACGTGGTGTCTTTGTATTTGTCCCTATCTGTATCTGCAAGTATTGCTTAATTAATTTCACAGTAAACATAGCATACATAATGGCGCAAGGTGGGGCAAACCTTGTTATCATGAAATCATTTAATTCACTATGATACTCACTTTACATTATGTGTAGTTGTGATTAAAGAAAGGAATTCTTAAACTTTTAACCCAATTGATATGACCCATTGGTTGAGACCGGTGCCACAAAAGGGAACGTAACTCGCAGATTTAAGGATTAGTGCAGTATCGGGAGAGAGGGGGGGAAGGAGATTGTGGATTGGTCACTATTTCAACAATAAGATATAATATTAGAGTAATGTAGATATATAAAAAAGAAAAAAAACTAACATTTCAAAAGGCAAAAAATATATGCAAAATTGGAGAAAAAAGACCAAAAAAAAAAAACTTTCTCAATAATATAAAATAATGAAAAGAACCATTGGCGGATTGATCCAGCAGTTCAGCGAATCCACTTCTTATGCGCAGAGTTATTTTAGATGCGCTAACAAATCAGTTTGATACACTAACTTAAATTCATAATTGGAGTCATTATTGGTATATGTAGTAATTTGCACCAGTTATTGTGGTGTCTTGTGACATAAGAGTCCATTAATGGATGATATTAAAGCTTGTATTGAGCTACCGCTTAATTCTGTTTTTAAAAAGATTCTTTAGTGAGAGTAATATGATTTGTCATCTGAATTGAATGAAATCATTTTTTAGTCTGCATCAATGCATGTAGAATACAATATGTGCTATTTTTAATCAAAAATGACTACTAGTAAAATGAAATAAATTTGTCGGCAAACATAGGCAATGAAAAACCTCTAGGCGCAAAACTTATTGTAGGCGCAACGATACAACCTGCTCATTAAATTTAATGTTAATACGAAAAACTTTTTAGTGCACAAATTTAATTTTTAGCGAATCTGCAAAAAAGGTGCCTAAAATAAATGGTGCTCTAAATATTCTCATTTAGGCCAAATAAGAATAATTATGTGGTGGTTTCCTATTACCAGGGGATTTTAAGTCCAGGTTAGGTAAGTAAGGTAAAACATTTTATTTCAATTAAAAAATTTTAATTGAGATATCAACAATTTCACAAAGACGATTCCAGATTTTGATTGGTAGGCTCTCATTATAATAATAAAATGAATTTTTTCGAAGGTAGGTTTGGGAGCCGGATCACGAACATATAATTATTTCTACTATAGGCCTTAAACAGTAATTCAATAGACATAGGTGTCAGAGATTGTGAAAGTGATACAATTCTGTTTCCTGTCAGGATACAAATTCTGTGTTTAACCTCCCCCCCTCCTGTCTTCAAAACCAAATTAAAAGAGGTGGATACAAATCTGTTATCCTGGGTGCAGTAATGAGACCATAAATCTCTTGTTTACTTTATGTCGGTAAGTCATATAAACATTCATGTATGATAAAGGAATTCGTATCAAAAAAATTAGCTATGAATCTATACCAGCAATCTAGCAGGCGGGACCATAATACGCAGGGGAGAAGACCAGGTTTATACTATACAAAGAGATCAGCAGGCACTAGCAAGCGTAAGGGGAGAGCCGCAGGAAGAGTCGGTGCGAACTGTTTGAGGGAAGGAAAAAAATAAAATCATTTTTTATCAAGTACCTCTTACCAAATACCCCGTTACGCCGACACCGGACCACCGGCAACCATGAAGGGAAGATGGCGCCCCAAAGGGAGTCGCAAGTGGGGATTGGTCTATTATTGGTGCCGATATGAATGGAACTCATTTCACCAGTGTAGTGAGCTAGGCTCCTTGTGAGTAACACATTGTCTGAGTGGGTGTACAATGAAGTTCAGAAATGCAAAATAAAAAGAAAACATGTAACCTTTTCTTTGTTCCGTGTCCGTATTTACGATTTTCGCGAATTGGCTGTTGTCATCTGCGTCCGCTCCCGCCCCACCCACTCAGCATCTTTCTGGAGGAAACAAGACTCAGTTCTTACAAGGGTGGATGTTTGTATTACTCTGCGAATATTTAAAGATTGTTTGACCGACATGTATGTTTAAGTGGTTATAGATGATGATTAGGCTGGCAATAGGGTCGTCGATGTAAAGTGAACCGAAGAAAGGGCTGGACCTTTCTTCATACGTACTACAATTCAAGAAGCATTCGCATAACGGACGAGGAATGTTTTATGCGGCTGCCGAAGGACGCGATTTCGGAGGCGGTAAGTGTCATACGGTAAAATGAGCCATGAAAAAAGCCATGACGGACGCCAGTGTCAGTGGTGAGATTGACAGGTGGATCAGAACTGGGGGGCAGGCGTGTACTTGTCTGTTCGTCGCTATGGGCTATGTCGATCGGTAAAAGAGCCGCAGCACTGACGGAGCCTCACTTGTCAAGAGGCACCTTAAACCTTTGAGATATAATAGTCACATGATGGACCAGGAAGCACACCCAGCGTATCAACCCCTACAGGTTCCCACCATTAGGGAGTGAGCGCGACTTTATTAGTCTAAAGACCCCTTCATGGGCGTGACTAACAGAGGTGAGGTTTACGCGCAGTATTGTTGTGATGGACCCCACTGTACAGGCGAGTCTACATGGGTGAGACGGCGCCCATGATTGGGTAAGGAACGACCCAGTTCTTATCGAGTGTCCGTCATTCTACGGAGGTGAGCGCAGCCTTATATTTGTGTGAAGTACCACTTAAGTTGGCAGACGCTCACTCGGTGAGATCGGCGGGGAGTATTGGGTGGATATAGAGCCCACTTTACAGGGCGGACTATCGGCCAGGATGAGACGCGGTGCACACGGCTATAGCATGTTGGGTAGGTATGGAGGCGCTCTCTACAGGCGAGCGTTACAGTGCTTAGAAAGACCGTCCCGTCATCTTTGGTTGTTAAGTATAACCCTTAGCAGGCTGAGCTACAGGTGATCTTACTAAGCGCATATTGTTTGGTAAGACCCGGCGTTCTTACAGGCGACTACATGTGACTAGGGCGCGCACTAATTTCTGATGGGTAAAGGATACCCCTCTTAGCCTAGGCGAATCTAGGGAGCACGGTCAGAGGTCAGAGAGCAGCAATATATTGTGTTAGAGATCTCTCCTCCTACAGGGCGATTACAGGTTGATTGACGCGCAATTTGCTGTTAAGTACCAGTGCCATCATTTGGTACGTACGGCGACTACAGGTGAGGCTGCATATGCTTGGCTGTCCGTGGCCCTTATAGGCGACTACAGGTGAAGTGAACGCCGTATTAGTTTGTTGTATATGATCCCCCTCTTATCAGGCGATCTAGCGGTTGAGGACGCCATATGTGTGTGAGAGGTATGATTCAACACTTATACATGGGTTGTAGTGTATGGTAAAATTTTTTTATTTAAGAAAAGTGCAGGTTTTTCCATTATTTTTCTCTGTACTCTTAGCGATAGAAAGTTCATATGAACTTGCATTGTCTGAGAGGTGTTCTGCATCTCAGGAAAAAGGGATTAGCTGGTGAAAGCCGGCTAAGGTACGCTTATCATCTTTCATTTGGGTTCATTTGAGTCCAGTGTACTCTATTTCAATTTCGATCTTGTGTTTAGGTGGGCACTACTGGCGGGCTGGTGCATGGTTGTCGTGGTGTTGATGCTAGTTGGAAAACCAATTAGTCCACGGAGGTGGTCGCGAGGGCCAGTTATGATTTTTATGGCTTTGCAAAGCACAACCATCGTAGCACGCTGAGTAAGGTGTCCCTATCTATGAAGCAGGATCATTTAATGCGCGCTTTAGATGGCATTGCGCTGCACGCCTTCTTTGAGGCATCAGCAACACCTACTATGGCATAAAACCGCGAGGGTCGCATTAGGGACGGAGGTGGGGGGGGGGTCAGAGGTTGAGGCATGTAAGAGAATCATTGTATGTGGCGATGCAGAGCAGGAGTGGTTGCTGGGCGGAGGATGGTAGAATGCAATTAATATGCCAGTTATGACGTTGTTGCCTTTCAAAAGAAGTTACTATGCGTCGGGCCAATCATTAACAAGCTACCGTGGGATAGGGAGTGATCAGATCCGTAGTAGGCCAGTAGCAGTATACGAGTTGATGTCCCTCGTGGAGGAGTTGGCAAAGTTACATATTGAGTTAATTTGGTTTCGCACGAGATAACCGTCTCCTCGATGTACACCGCTATTACAGTCTGCCATTTTTATCCTATTCTACTTTAACGTGATTCTTAATCTCATATACAGAGTAGGTAACAAGTCATAGACCATGAATGTAGATGTCTCATACTTGAAAAATTATTGACAGTTTTGGGTCGATACAAGGCAACTTCTAAAAGGGTGTTGTTTGAGTGGGACACATTATGGCCTCGGTGATGATTAAGCATGCGTTAGGTATAAAGCCGTAGTAGCCCGGGATGCACTAAACCCATTATAATTGGAAGCCCTGTTTTAAGTGGGTACCTTCTATCGCTTCTCCCAAGGACATAATTCTGGTTGTTGCTTTTTGTGTGAAACGCTTAATTAATAGATGCCTCCTTGCTAACCACGTCGGTTGCAGCTATGGTAAAACATGGTTTTCAACAGTCATAGCAACATAGAGAAGCGCATTAGTGCCCCTCTCAACCTCTAAAAACAGTGCTATTCAAACTTAGGTAATAATGATAAGTGGTAGGAACTGCCCGGGGTCTTATCAACCTAGCTAACTTTACCTGAGTAACAACTAGAGCCCTGAAACGCTTAACTTCTCACGATTCATTAGCCACGATTTTTCAATACATGTCTTAAAGAAGCTTTTCAGGTGATAATTGTACAACAATTGCTTACACTGAAGATGAATCACTATGAACTGTAGATGTCATCTTGAATCCTAGTTGTTCCGCTCTTTTATGTATAAGAAAATAATTTTCGACCATGTGTAACACTACACAACTCGTCAAAGAAATTAATGAAAAACTATAATTTTGTAACATGAAGCTATGTCATATGATCTATGTGGAAGGAAATTTATGAAAATTGTGCACATTATGCAATCTTCATAAAAATTGCTGCCGAAACGAAAAGTATTACTGAGATCTTATCTCTAAAAAAACTGACCACTTAATGTAGAAGATCACCGCAGATATTCGCATTGTTTTAGGTCGGGTCTTATATTACTCACACAATTTAATTGCGCCGTAGCATACATCCCACTGTTGGTTAATCGCTCATTCGATAAGGATGGCTGGCGGCTTCTTGACCGCATTCAAAAAGTGACCGCTGTTCTGAACCATTGGCATAGATACTGCTTGCGTAGGTGGGTTGACGACAATATAATGTCGCTTTTCATGCACGAACCTGTAAAGAGGTAGATCGGGCTTGTCTGGTGGTGCTGTTTTTGAGAAGGGAGATAAGTTTGATCTCGATCAATAATTATGCATTAAGTGACGACAGTTCTCAGCGACTGATATAGTGTCGCCGTAGATAAGGTGAGGGTGTTGTAAAAATCTCAACAGAATCACTAGCGCGTCGTTCTCATCTGCGTAGATAAAAAACTTAAACGAAGCTGCGGTGGGACTATGGGGGTACTATATCTCCATTTAGATAGACAGCCAGTGTCACGCTCTCTCAGTTCGGTGTTCTTTGTGTTAGGGGGTACGTTTTCGTACTCAATATGCCGCGTGCCTCTTGCATCTCTGTAGGTCGCCCACTAGAAGTAGAAGACGGATCTTACAACAAAGAGGCATAAACGTTGATCGCGCGATAAACGTGTCACACTGTAAAGTCCCTGCTCTGTAAGGGGGCTATAGCATCACAATATGGACTCCTGCATTTTGTCCCCTACTCAGCCATAAAGTCTTGCGAGTTGCGCCACTGTAAGGGGTTCTTACACGGAAATATTGCCGCGTATCTCGACCTTGTAAGAGATGCTTGCATGCATGTAAGTGCAGAGTCAATTTACACAATTAATAGCGTCTGGGAATCTCACCGTGATAGTAAACTGCGCTGCTTAAAAAGTGCCGTGTTCTGATATCTCTCATGTGATGACGCGAAACGTTAACTTCACCCTTGTTAGTCCGGCGTCATGGCTCAAGTCTGGGGCTTCCTATTCAGCTATGTAAAATAAGCAAGGCAGTTTCCGCGTGCAAAACCGTTGTACGTGTGTGGAACACTGTTAGATTGAGTGGATTTTACCTTGATAGGAATGAGGATCATCATTTCGCATTGGGACGACTATGCAGATAACGTGAGATAAGAGAAGAGTGTTAAAATATTAAACTACGTGCTTTGTATTTTTTCGATTTAGCTTCTTCAGAGGCCTAAGCCTCCAAGGCCACCCTGGAGTCGCCGTCAAATCCCTCCCACAAATGGCGGTAAGTCGACTCGCACATATGGAGTTATTATGTCATTTGGCTTTATCGACGAGATTAGTCCCTTATATAACTACTACCCGCTATGTAATGCTATTCTTGGAGACAGTGCAGTGCGCATACTGAATATGGTTACTTGTCTAAAATCATTCCTTGCCTTTATGATCTGTAGTGCTCTCTTACACGAGAGCGAAAGAGTCTCGCCTGTGAGTTTAGACATTTCGTCATCTGGCACCAGTTGAAACTGTATGCGTCCGAAACATGAGAGACAAGTTCTTAGTGATGATCAGCATTTGAGCATCCTGACAGTATAACAAGAGATGCGTAAGATTACTACTTAATGACAGGAATATCAGAATTTCAATTGAGTCATGCATAGACAGGAAACAGGATATTTTTGTATCTACTTGAACAGGTATAAGAATTGTATTTGCATCTATAATAGATTCAATTCTCTTGAATAGTAATAAACTTGAAATACTGTTAGGGCCTATTTGAATATAATTATGTGTGATCAATTCCGGCTTACCGACATTAAACTCTATCCTCGAATAAAATTAACATTTTAGTTATTTTATATATGAGTTTTTTTTTTGTATTTCAGCGATTAAAGGCAGAAAAAAACTAGTTCGACAGTTGGAAGACAAACACGAGGAAACATGAAATCAGGTAACTGGAAGAAAAATGCCAGTGTGCAAATTAAATGTTCAGGCGTATCATATACAATATCTATAAGGAATCAGGGCGATTGAGTAGAGACAATTTGTTGTGAAAATATCTTCAATAAAAGATCCTAGTAATCTGTTTAATGAATATTAAAATGGTTTTTCAACCGAACCTAGCATAATACTCCACCTACAGCTGGACTTAAAATCCCCTGTGTTAATGTATGAGTTAACATCAAACTTAATATGTTATTGTTTATTTTAGGCCTATAATGAGTATATATCCTTAGTATGTGCCTACAATATTTATTTAGCAATCTTTCTTGCTCTAGATTGGCGCTTACATAAATTTGTGCCCCAATAAATAGGTTTGTCATATACATTAAATATTACATGAGTCAGAATGTGTATAGATGCGTCTATCATATTAATGTTTGCGCCTAGAGCGTTTTCATTGCTATGTTCTCAACTTTGTTCTTGCATGACCAAATTATATTCCTCATATGTACTTTAAACAAGTATGTCATTTTTGATAAATAGCATCACTTATTGTATCCTAATAAAATGCAATTGAACTGGTTGTCAGTACTAAATAATTGTATTGTCTTACAATAGTCAAATCTGAGAGTGACACATCAATTATTTCTATCCTTCCACTATACATCTTTTTAAAATACAGAATTACAGGATAAATGCTACAATACATGACTTTTAATCATATCCATTTTCAATATGACTCTATGTTATCTAGTAGATGAAAATTTTTAATATGAATTAAGTAAATAAATTGATAATACAAATCTGATTCAATTGGCCTAGCATATAAGTCAATACTAAAATAATCCACTGCCTAGATTTCAATGAAGTTGGCCCATTTTCTTGACGAATCTCTGTGAAGATGCAGAAAATCGCCAATATGAAAGGTTATTTTGTCATTTTATTATTATTTATTTTATTTGGAGAACCGTGCTTTTTATTTTGTTCTATTGGTCATTTTTCTTTCCAAACTAATATGCAAATTATATTTTTTTTTGCACTTTTTTGTGTAAAAATGTGTAGTCATTTTTCTTTGTTATATATTACATAAAATTTTACTCTCAATCTAATATTGCTCTTTATTCGAGGCGTATTGAGATAGACACCACACTCCCACCACTTCACTCGAGTACGATCACTCATCTATTTTGCTAGGTCACAGCGCGATATAGGTTGCTATACTGGGGTATGATCAGTATGAGGTATTCTACCTCTTATCTTATTTTATTCCTACATCCAAATGTAAAGAGTATCATAGTGATATTAATATTTCCATACAAGGCTCCTGCCACTGAATTACATTGGAGACAATTAATTGATAAGTGTTTACTAGAAATCTAATTTAAAATCAATCAAAACATTTTCTCTACAAGATTACAGACTCAGGGAAGAGATTATAATGAACAAAAGGACAACAGAGTAGGGACACAATCTTGGTGACATTTACTCACAAGATTGAGCGGACTTTATAGGGGACTGTTTAAAAATTACCGCATGCGTCAAAGAAGCCCTCGTGTGGATCTGGCATATCTAAATATATTGAGACACGAAAAATATGAATGAAACTATTTCACAAGTGTGTAGTGATGCGCGTATGGCTAACCTTAACTTGGAGTAACTACATTTGTCTGAGTTGCCGGTGAACAGCAACTTCGAGAGAGTGCAAATAAAAAAACATGTTAACCCCCTTCATTTTTGTTACTGTATATTAAACTTTCTGGATTGCTTCCCGAGTTTTATACTTCTCTGCAAATATTTAAAGACTGTTGACATATCTTTGATCTCGATCTGTACCTTCAATGGTGAAGCTTCATAAATGTCCATGACCAGACAGATGTCATTCGTTGCTCCCAGTTGACATTAGTAGTCATTATTCGGTAAGATCATGTCTGCAGTCTTGTGTCATACGTGTCCTCAGTCCGCGCCATGGAAATAACCTCATTTTTAACTACAGGGCACTGACAGGACCTTGCTAAGAGCACTACAATGAATATAAAGAGGAAGTCATAATTTATCAATTCATGGATACAAAAATCAACACCAACTGTCTATCCAGTGCTCTAATAGATTGAAAGATAAATCAAGTGCCAAGTCCTAATGGAGCAGAGGAGTCCTTGCATGGTCTTAATATGGGAGGACAAAAAACATGTATGTAACAAGTACATGTGGAGAACATTGCAGAGGAATTGTGACTACTTTGATTGGCAGTGGACCAGATAGAACAACAGACTAGAGGAATCAGGGATCCTGGTTCAAATCCTGGCCTAGTTAAATAATTGCACATGTCATTCTAGTCTGTCATAATCTGCTGCCATTCAAATGGTAGAATGCCTGACTAGAGAATTCGAGGGCCAAAGGTCAGAAATCATAATTGTCTTCTCTCCTTTCCTTCTCAAACATTCAGTGCCATATTGAAGCCAGTCCTTGAACACACATTTGAGAAGGCCTACCTGGATACTAAGGACTAAGTTTGTGTGTCATTTTTGTGAACAGGAAGGGAGAAAGATGCAAAAGGATTCAAACTCGTCACCCTGAAATTCTCTAATCAGGTGCTCTAACCACTGGAAGCTAAATCTGGCCACACACTCCTCCCTCCTTTAAGGTGTGCCTTCATCCTTGAAGACATACAACCCAGCTGGTCAGGTTTATTAATTAGTTAATGCTTAATAATTCTAATGATGCAGTGATTAATTTTCATATATACAAAAATGAGAGAACGGCAAACACAGTATTACTTAGAACACAGGAGTCTCAAGTTTTTTTTTTCAATAATAGAGCTTATTTATATAAATAAAAAAAAAAAATTAATACACCACCTGCTATAGTAGGTGGTATATATTTTTTTTTTTATTTAAGCTCTATTATTGAAAAAAACTTCAGACTCCTGTGCTTAGAAGTAAATTAAAGGCAAAATAGATTGTTTTAGAATTGATTCTACAAGACATGCTTAATATCTAATATTGTGATCAGCAAACTTGGTATTGAGTGAACACCTGTAAAATCCTCTTCTATCGACCCCTCTACATATGCGAGAGGACTCGTTGGGAAGTGAACACCCTCTAAGATATGTGAGACCCTGGAGGAGTACCCTATTCTGGGGACTCTATGGATGAAGATAGAGCTCAAAATCTACTATGCGACCCGCACAACTCATGGGAGCTGCTATCCACCATATGCGACGAGTACTCAGTATTGATGGTAAGTGACACCCAAGTCTACATATGTGAGAGGAACGCGTCTATGAGGAAGTGACCCTCTACAGTAATGCGAAGGACTCTATGAGGAGCAGTGACCCCTTACATATGTTGAGTAGGACCTACTATGACCGGAATGTGACCCTCTACATATGCGAGATGGACCTCTATTGAGGAAGTGACCCCTCTAACGTATGTGAAACCGTTGAGGAAGTGACCCTTCTAACATATCGAGAGGACTATTGAGGAGTGACCCTCTACATATTGAGAGGACCTCCTGTTAGGAAGTGGACCCCTCTACATACCATATATGAAAGGACCATGGTCTCTCGACATAGTTGGGGTCAACTTTCCTCAATCTAATGGCCTTTCATATATGGTATGTAGAGGGGTCCACTTCCTAACAGGAGGTCCTCTCAATATGTAGAGGGTCACTCCTCAATAGTCCTCTCGATATGTTAGAAGGGTCACTTCCTCATGGTCCTCTCACATACTGTAGAGGGGTCCTTCCTCAATAGAGGTCCATCTCGCACTATGTAGAGGGTCACATTACCTCATAGAGGTCCTATCACATATGTTAAGGGGTCACTGCTCAATCTAGAAGCCTTCGCATTATGCTAGAGGGGTCACTTCCTCAATAGAGGTTCCTCTGACATATGTTTAGAGGGTTCACTTACCTCAATAGCGGTCCTCTCGCCATATGTAGAGGACGTCACTTCCTCAAAGAAGGTACCGCTCACATATCTAGAGGGGTTCACTTCCTCAACAGAGTCCTCTCGCATATTAGAGGGGTCATACCTGAACAGGATTTAAGGTGTTCACTCAATACCAATTCAAAATTAGATATCTATGTCTTGTAGAATCAATTATAAAACATAATCTATTTTGCCTTTAATTTACTTCTAAGCACGGGAGTCTGAAGTTTTGGTTCAATAATAGAGCTTAAATGTGAAAAAAAAATTATATACCACCTACTACTCGCAGTGGCTGTCGATTAACTCTCTGTTTTTTTATTGTTGTCTCATTTATGATAAAAGCTCTATTATTGTGAAATGTAGATGATAATGTTGATTATTGCGTCCTGTTGTTCTCTAAGGAAAGCTGTGTTTGCCGTGCTCTCATTTTTTGTATATACTGCAAATTTTAGTCTGTGTTGGTGTGCTATTTAGAATTATTAAGCATTAACTAATTATCCAATTTAAATTTCTAAATTGATGAGCATAAAATCTGGAAGAATCCACATATTTACCTTCTTTCCCATTGTTTCATATCAGCTTCACCCCGGGGTGCTTCATCCTCATTTCCACTTCCTCTTTCTACCTCTTTTTTTGTGTAATCTATGTTTTGCCTGTGTTGGTGGGTGTAGTCGCGTCTGAGGTGTTTCATTGTGCATCATGAATAAGGAAGGTAAAGTGTGTGCGTGTGTACAATCAATGATTAAGCAAGTTATAATGT